>JAXIVD010008071.1:0-15000 GCA_036785275.1 Cancer borealis | reverse complement strand
ATCAGGGAGTGTTTATACATCTACATCGTAAATATATTCTACTAATACAAGTAATCATGCAAAAACAACCACACATCTATTGTTGAACCAAACAGTACAGAAAACATGTTGTGGTGATTGTTGTGTTTCCTTTGTACTCTGTTCTTTCATAAGTACCTTTTATATGTATCAAAAATACTTTATTTGTTTTAGAGATAGATAGAAAGATAGATAGATAGATAGATAGAGAGAGAGAGAGAGAGAGAGAGAGAGAGAGAGAGAGAGAGAGAGAGAGAGAGAGAGAGAGAGAGAGAGAGAGAGAGAGAGAGAGAGAGGAGAGAGGAGAGGAGAGAGGAGAGGAGAAAGAGAGAGAGAGAGAGAGAGAGAGAGAGAGAGAGAGAGAGAGAGAGAGAGAGAGAGAGAGAGAGAGAGAGAGAGAGAGAGAGATCAAGGGCTGCTCAAGTTGATATCACAGCCGGATATCAGTACACGTCACCATTGATAACTTCACGTGTACGTACAGTACTTGTAGATTCAAATATAACTATATTTTCTTTTTTATATTCTCTATACATAATTAAACTACCTCTACACTCCATCTTCTGCTCTTATCCATATTAAACCTGCTTCTTTACAATGATGAAGTATGATAGATTAATTCACTCTATACACGTAAGAATTGGCAAACACAATGCGCTTTAAGTTCCGTATCCCACCGTGTTCCTCTGTGTACCCAGCAGAGAGTGTGTATCCAACGTTGAGATTCCTTACTGTAGTATGAAAATACACTCGTCGTTATGGGTACATGAACAAAAAATGACAGCAATTTATCATTAGTCATAATGTTTCTTTTTAAGCCGGACAACAAAAGCCAGGGAAGGTGGAAGACAATGAACAGCCTGTTATGGAGGATCAAGAGCCACCAGCAGGGAAGATAAATAATGACAATACCACACAAATATGATCACCCTTAAGTTCGTTTGAGAGATGGTTACATTCTGAGGATCACTTTGTCGTTATGAGTGAACCAACAGAACTTCACTAACTAACGTGGATTCCCTTAGAGCTGAAGTCACTGAGAAGTTATAGACTGACGGATGTAGGATTGATGCCAATTTCCTCTCCCGAACCCAAAAGGAAGGGAAGTCTGACTCTCCACCTGAAGAGACAATCGATCTTTATCTACAAGCACTCCGGCATTATGAGCGGCCTCGACCCTGCTCAGGCGTGGCTCTTAATCATGAAAGTCAACACCGATAATGAGATGGAAATGTTCAATACTCAAATTGCAAATCAAGAGGAGAGAGGACGAAACAGAAACACTATAAACACGGACTGCGACTGTTCACCAAATCACCAACTCATAGCTAGTACACGGAAAGATAAATTCACCAAATGTTATGAAGCCACGATAAGAAAACGACAGATTCACCCACCCACACGCACGTCAAAGGAACGCAGCGACCCTTCTAGAAAGAGTATAAACTATACGACCCCAACCAAACCACAACACTTGGCGATGAAGTGCCGCCAAGGAGGTAAAACAAAGACGACCAGGTGGTACATGAGAATAAACTAATAAAGGAGGAACGCTAAAAACAAATACGTGCCCGCCGCCAGACCTGATACACTCACGCCAACAATCTCCCGCAGCCTGAGCGTGTTTACAACTTTTTGTCCGGCACAGGAATCGCTACACTGATCACAGACAGACACAGCTGGAGGCTCGGCATTCAAAAAGGCGCCGCTGACCCATATTCGTGATTTTTTCTGACCTTGACCTATGACATTAACTTTTCCAAGAGTCAATGGAGAGGATGATTTGAATAAGGGGTCATGTTGGGGAAGTTTTGTGAAGTTGTGGTGCGTTTTGACATTTAATTTTTTTTAATCCTGTATGTCAGCGGCCAGCTTCCTGTTGAACACGCCCTCGGTGACGCCCAATTTACCGTCCAATGGATTAACTATTGGCGACTTATAATTTTCCTAACCTTTGACCTTGAACTTTCTAAATCTAATGGAGTTGAGCTCTAGGGTAGGAGATAATGTTGCGACGCATGGTGTTGCAAGGAAATTGCTAAAAAATAACCTCTCGCTCAACTCCACCAAAGGTGGGGGCCAGGTGGCTTTGTGTGCTCGGCTCGTGGCCTAAAGGTTGTGAGTTCAATCCTGACTCACGGCAGCTTCTTTGTGCGAGTGGTAGCACTCACTCGTTAACCCTAGCAGAGGTATATGGACAAATAACTGTCTAGCTCGGGCGACATTATCTAATTTCCTTAATTTCGTTGGCGTTGGTAATGAATACCATACACACACACACGCGCACACACACACACACACACACACACACACACACACACACACACACACACACACACACACACACACACACACACACACACACACACACACACACACACACACACACACACACACACACACACACACACACACACACACACACACACACACACACACACACACACACACACACACACACACACACACACACACACACACACACACACATATAGAAGTCTACAATGTATACACTACAGCCTTATAAAGATAGATCAAAAGACGGACGAAATAGAAGTTTCCACCTAACTCCTCGACCGTAAGCTCGCCTTTCATAAATGTTTGGAAAGTTGAAGACGTTGAAGAAGAGGAATCAAAACCCATACTTTTTCCTTTCATTTCCAGCCCTATTTTTTCTTCCCCTTTATTATCTCTTCCTTTTTTTATATATTTTATTTCCTGTTATGTAAGATTCTTTCCTTCATTCTTTATTCAACATCTTTCTCTATTTTCACTTTTATTTGTCCAAATCATGTTAGTGCTGTGTGTTGTGGTGGTGGTGGTGGTGATGGTGGTGATGGTGGTGGTGGTGGTGATGGTGGTGGTGGTGATAGTCAGTAGCAGTAAAGATAACGGTCACAACAGGTGTGGTGTATTGTTATTAGCAGTGAAGATGGGAGTGCTGCTGGAAAAAACCTTAAACAAACACTATTCCCGCTTTACTGTCTCCGAAACACTCCTCTAAACACACACAGAAAGAGAGAGACAGAGATAAAAATAAAAGAGAAAGAGAGGAGTCCCCTTTTTCTATTCCTACCAATTCCACGTCAATATCATATCCACAAAAGCCACATACATACATACACACATAAAGAACATCCTTATTATCTGCCTTGACTATTCCTGACATAGAAAATGACTTCAACAAAACCTGATTTCAGTCCTTTTGGTCAAGAATCATTGCTTCATCCACTTCAGCTTCCTCCTGGCGAACGTTCAATGCCGAGTCAGGTATTTTCAAGTGTCTCTTCTCAGTTATAAAGGTTCAAAAAATATACCATTGCATTGGAGGATGTACCGTCAAAGCCTTTAAAAATACAGCAGAGAGAAAAGGAAAAGAAACGAAAGATGATAGAAAAAAAATTGGATAGACAGATAGATATAACAATAGATAGGTAGATAGATAAATAGATAGATAGATAGATATACTGATGGGAATAGCTAGATATATAGATGGATAGATAAATAAATATAAATAGATAGATATAAATAAATAGATAAATATATAGGAAGACAGATAGACAAATAGATAGATAGCTAGATAGATAGAGAGAAAAACGCTGTCATACATGAATTAAACGTCTCTCTCATCCTCTTTTATATTTCATCGACGTTTAAAATATTTGGTGCAGCGTTATGAAAATTGGAGCATCATTGTCTAGAGGCTAAAATTCCATAAAGGATCATATAAAACATGTTGCAATTACATACGAAGGTAATTAGCCTTAAATTCTGCCATCCTCCATTACTTAAGGCATCCGTTACAACACCACACATTCCACACGCCTTTTTCCTAATCGTAAAACTTGTGAGCCTTGGTTTAATTAAGTTTGGTCCTGTTTTGTCCAAGAAGTCTCACCTTACCCATTCATATGTTGAAGTTTACCTCTTTATTTTATCTTCCTTTAACTGATTATTTTCATCTTCTTACATTCCTTTTATAATATTGCCTCTCTTGCTATCTTCTACCGTTGTTTTCATGGTTACTCTCAGTCTAAACTTGTCAACTGTATGCCTTCATCGCCCCTCTCCTCCAGTACCCTTCCCCCCTCTCTCTCTCTGTCTTACTCTCTCTCCCTCCTTCCCTCCCTCTGTCTCTCCATCTTTCTCCCCCAAAAAAGTAGCGTCCAGATCCATTCTTTTTTCCCTCTCCAACAAGAGGGCGCGTTACTGTTGGTGGTCAGCGGTAGGGTACATCCCATCCCTGTGAATACGATGCCACACACGAACCACTGAACACCAGACATTTCTATTGAAGCTGTCCCACCAAGCGTATATGTTCTGGCAGGAGGAAAATTATGGATGGTTAGTGCGTAATGTGAAGCTGTATAACTGTGATTGATTGTTGTTGTTGTTGGTGGTTGTAATTTTAAGAGAAGTGTTCAGTGGTTTGTATTGTGATTCAAGGTATTGTTTGGACTTGAATGTTAAGGATTATTATTATTGAGAGAAGTGTTGAGTTTGAAGCTGTTGTGTTTGTTTGTTATGGTAAGGCGTCAAGTGTTCATTTATCTTTGAGAGAGAGAGAGAGAGAGAGAGAGAGAGAGAGAGAGAGAGAGAGAGAGAGAGAGAGAGAGAGAGAGAGAGAGAGAGAGAGAGAGAGAGAGAGAGAGAGAGAGAGAGAGAGAGAGAGAGAGAGAGAGAGAGAGAGAGAGAGAGAGAGAGAGAGAGAGAGAGAGAGAGAGAGAGAGAGAGAGAGAGAGAGAGAGAGAGAGAGAGAGAGAAAGAGAGAGAGAGAGAGAGAGAGAGAGAGAGAGAAAGAGAGAAATTACACACCTGTTCCCTCGTTCCCATTACCTTTTACACTACCTTTGACTGCCACGAAAAGGTGTTAAGTGGCTGGCACACTTAGCCTCGACCACTCCGTTGTAGTGGTTCCAATTAGCAATGGTTTGTGGTTAGGTGGCGGGAACATTGTAAAAATACTTCCTGAGGGTAAAAGACACTTATCGTTAACTGTTTCACGCTTCGATAGCGGCGGAAAGCAATCCCATGTACTCCCTAAGGATACGATCTGTTCCTGTTCACGATACTAGGCGATTACAGAACATAAATACAATAGTTATGATCCCCAGTTTTCCGTTTTTACTGTACCTTCTAGGATTGTATGTGTTTGATATTTCTACCTGTGAGAATTGTTTTGTATTATTTAAGTTTCACCTTCATTTTATCATCGATTATTCCAGTTTTCTATTAAGTTTCGCTGGTTTATCACATTTAGTCTCTATTTTGCATTTAATCCATTAATGCCCAAAAAATATTGTGTTACTTTATTATCTGTGTTTTATATATTTGTTTTAGTTTATTGTTTATTACTTCTTCTTTTTTTAATTGGAATTATCAGGACACAAGAAATTATATTCGCCTGGAATTTTTTTTTTTTTTTTTTTATTTGTTTTAATTTTTTTTCTTACTCTCCTTCCCTTACTTTGATGCTCTTGCAATTCTTTTACCGTAAGAAATTAAAATAAAAATAAAAAGTTCAAGAGATGGAAGCAAAGTTATGTAGATTAAGGAAATTAATAAACATCAGAATACCACTAAAAGATATAAAAACTGAATTAGAGATAACTGATAAGAATTTTCTAGCGAATATAAAAGAAAAGAAAATGGAAAACCTCTACAAGGATAGATAGAAGAAAAAATTGAAATACAAAAATGGTTCACATAATAGAATAAAGGAAAGAAAACTCAGGGCATGGAAATAAAACAGAAAATGTGGAGGAGATATACAAACACAGAAGGTTAATGTAGATAGTGTAATTGTAGCATGAAAGTGTATGGTAATGGAGGGCGGTAAGGTTAGGGCCTCGCTGGTGTTCCCTTGGTGCTCTGGGCAATGCTGGAGGCTGTGAGGCGCGGGGTGAGGCGTGCGGGAAGGAAGAAGGGTTAGTGTTCCCTGTGGCTGATGAAAGATTGAGTTATTATAGAGACGAGTTTGTGGCTGGAAATGTTGACGATGGTACTGCCCTTCTAAAACGTGTCGAGTTTAAAGTTGTTTGTTTTGTCAGTTTCCTTCCTGAATTCAATCCTTTTTCACTTGTTATTTTGTTTATTTATTTTTGTGTTTGCAATTCGTTAGCGTATAACTTTACTTCCAATTTTTTTGTCGCAATTTTTCTTATTGCTGATCTAGTAGTACTAGTAGTAGTAGTAGTAGTACTAGTAGTAGTAGTATTAGTAGTAGTATTATTATTAGTAGTAGTAGTAGTAATAGTAGTAGTAGTAGTAGTACTAGTACTAGTAGTAGTAGTAGTAGTAGTAGTAGTAGTAGTAGTAGTAGTAGTAGTAGTAGTAGTAGTAGTAGTAGTAGTACTAGTAGTAGTAGTAGTAGTAGTAGTAGTAGTAGTAGTAGTAGTAATAGTAGTAGTAGTAGTAGTAGTAGTAGTAGTAGTACTAGTAGTAGTAGTAGCTGGGAACCTGCAAGTGTGCGCAGGACACCAGGCAGGGGGGGAAACAGCCATCCACGCCATGAGGGAGATCTACGCGGGAAAGGATTGTGAAGCGGTACTGTTAGTGGACGCATCAAATGCGTATAATTCCATTAACAGAAAGACAATGCTTCACAATATTAAAATCAAATGTCCCTCTCTAGCTACATACGTAGGAAACACGTATGGTGAACCATGTGACTTGTTTGTAAATAGTAGTAGTAATAATTGTTTTAAGGTGCTCAAGTCAATGGAGGGGACAACACAAGGTGACCCAGTGGCCATGGCTATGTACGCAATAGGTCTCTCAGTGCTTCAGGATGTGATTGCGTTTGAAAACACCAAGGTGAAGCAAGTGGCATATGCCGACGACCTTTCGGGGGCCGGCACAATCTCAGACCTGAAAAGTTGGTGGGGATTGATAAAGGACAATGGACCCACCATAGGATACACACCCAATGCAGCTAAGTCCGTCCTTATTGTGAAATCCGAACTTTATGACCACGCTCTGGATATTTTCGGTGGTAGCGGGGTAATAATAACAAAGGACGGGCAGCGGCACTTGGGTGCTGTTATAGGAACAGAGGAGTTCAAGAAGGAGTTTGTAGGAGAAAAAGTGCTCGAGTGGGTAAGGGAGGTAGAAATCCTATCTGATATAGCTAGGACGGAGCCTCACGCAGCTTACTCTGCCTACACGCATGGCCTACATCATCGGTGGAATTACGTCATGCGCACCATCCCAGGCATCAGCCCTCTCCTCAGACCGCTGGAAAACGCTATAAGGAACACCCTCCTTCCAGCGTTACTGAGGTCTCCAGCACTGGGGGATAACGAGAGGGCCCTGCTCGAACTTCCACCAAGACTGGGCGGGATGGGGATCACCTCTCCTGAGAGGTTGGCAACTAGGGAGCACCTCAACTCCATCAACCTAGCCAGGTCCCTCACAGTAAAGATAGTTGCTCAGGACGCACACGGGGAAATAGACCAAAATGCGATCGCTGAGCAAAGGAAGCAAATTTCCCTAGACAGGCAACAAGAGCAGAAGACCAGCCTTGAACGCCTGAAGACCATCGTGCCTGCCGCGACTGTGCGAAAAATCCATATTGCACAAGAGACGGGAGCGTCTAACTAGCTAACGTCACTGCCAATCAGAGCAAGAGGCTTCAACCTCAACAAACAAGAATTTGTCGACGCCGTTGCTCTGAGGTATGGCTGGCCAGTAGTTGAAGGACTCCCCAACATCTGTGCATGTGGTTCCCCCAACAACATCGACCACACCATGACCTGCAAGAAGGGGGGATTCGTGTGCATCAGGCACGACGAGGTGAGGGACCTGACAGCCAACATGCTCAGGGAGGTGTGCCATGACGTCGCCACCGAGCCGACTCTTCTGCCACTTGGAGGAGAAAACCTGCGGTTGAGGTCGGCAAACATCTCCGATGAAGCTCGAGTTGACGTCAGTGCTCGGGGGTTTTGGACGAGGGGGCAGAGAGCCTTCTTCGACGTCCGGATCTTCGACCCGATGGCAGCATGTCACCGCGAGCTCTCTCTGGAGGCTGCCCACCGTAGGAATGAGCAGGAGAAGACGAGAACCTATGGCGAAAGGATTCAACACGTCGACCACGGCACCTTCACGCCTCTGGTCTTCACCACGTCCGGCGGGATGGGCTCCAAGGCTAAGTGCTTCTACTCAAGACTAGCCGATTTGATGGCAGAAAAGAAGCACCAGCCAAGGAGCCATGTTGTCGCCTGGATGAGGTGCCGCCTCTCATTCTCCCTTCTCAGGTCTTCCCTCCTGTGTCTCCGGGGTACCAGGCACGCCACTCCCTCCACCACGGACATAAGTGACCTTGATTGCGAAGCCACAGTGGTAGAGAGTAGAATAGGGGTGGGTAGGTTAGGGGATTAAATAAGGATGTAAATATAGGGGTAGATGGATATGGTTAGGGGTTAGAATATTATGGTTGGATGCCACAGCCATTAGCGACCAGAGTTGGGGCTAATGACCTCCAATTTGTGGAGCCCATGCAAATAAAAAGGGTGGAGGTATCTTTAAATGTAGTAGTAGTAGTAGTAGTAGTACTAGTAGTAGTAGTAGTAGTAGTAGTAGTAGTAGTAGTAGTAGTAGTACTAGTAGTAGTAGTAGTAGTAGTAATAGTAGTAGTAGTAGTAGTAGTAGTAGTAGTAGTAGTAGTAGTAGTAGTAGTGCGATCTTGGAGCTAAGAAAAAACATCTCAAGAAACAGGCAAAGAGCACAAGGGGAAATGTTGGAACAGCTAAAATACATCCTGCCAGCGGATACCGTGAGGAAATTTCACACTGCACAGGAAACGGGAGCTTCCAACTGGCTAACATGCCTGCCTATCAGAGCAAAAGGCTTCAGCCTTAACAAACAAGAATTTGTAGATTCCATTGCTCTGAGGTATGGCTGGCCAGTGGAGGGAATTCCCAACACCTGTGCATGTGGATCCCCGAACAATGTCAACCACACCATGACCTGTAAAAAGGGGGGATTCGTGTGCATCAGGCACGACGAGGTGAGGGATGTGACGGCCAGCATGCTCAGGGAGGTGTGCCGCGACGTCTCCACTGAACCAACTCTTCTTCCCCTGGACGGTGAACACATGCGGTACAGGACGGCCAACACCGCCAACGAGACCCGGGTGGACATAAGTGCTCGTGGATTCTGGACCAGAGGACAGAGAGCCTTCATGGACATCAGAATCTTCGATCCTATGGCCGCCTGCCACCGAAAGCTCTCCCTGGAAACTGCCCACCAGAGGAATGAGCAGGAGAAAATCAGGGCATATGGGGAAAGGATTCTGCATGTTGATCAGGGCAGCTTCACGCCCTTGGTCTTCACCACGTCCGGCGGGATGGGCTCCAAGGCCAAGTGCTTCTATTCAAGACTAGCAGATATAACCGCAGAAAAGAAGCACCAGCCAAGGAGCCACGTTGTCGCCTGGATGAGATGCCGTCTCTCTTTCTCCCTGCTCAGGTCTGCCCTCCTTTGTCTCAGGGGTACTCGATACTCTGCCCCCACAGCCACCGATACAGCTGGCCTGGACTACCAGACCACTGTAGTGGAGAGTGGCATAAGAGTGTAGACAACATAGTTATATAGATATGTAAATAAGTATTGTATTTAAGTAAATAGTAGATAAGTAGTAGTAATATGGTTGGATGCCACAGTCAGTGGCGACCAGAGTTGGGGCCACTGACCTCCAATTCGTGGAGCCCTCGTCTATTTAATAAATAAACATGGGGTGGAGGTATCTGTAGTAGTAGTAGTAGTAGTAGTAGTAGTAATAGTAATAGTAATAATAGTAGTAGTAGTAGTAGTTGTAGTAGTAGTAGTAGTAGTAGTAGTAGTAGTAGTAGTAGTAGTAGTAGTAGTAGTAGTAGTAGTAGTAGTGGTAGTAGTAGTAGTAGTAGTAGTTAGTGGTAGAAAACTAGTAATAATATTAGTCAGTGATATTGTTCTGTAACACTTTCCTCTCCTTGATGCAGCTTATACAAAGAGTTAAGTGCATTACATTTGTATGTGATCTGCATATTAATAATACTTTCCCCTCTCCTGCATTATACTGGTTTTCATCCCTCGTGCCTATTACTACTCATCCAAGGCTCCAAGGAAAGGCACAGCATCCCTTGAGGACTTATTTATCTCCCTCGCCATCTCATTTCACTCCATTTCCTCTCCTTTCATCTATTCCTTCCATTACGACACACACACACATACACACACACACACACACACACACACACACACACACACACACACACACACACACACACACACACACACACACACACACACACACACACACACACACACACACACACACACACATAAACACACAACACTTTCCTGGTCAGCATCCAACATCCAGCATCCATACACGCCATCACGCTGCTACCATTTATGTTTTTCGTTTATTTGAACCTTTCTCTGTTTTCAAATGATTGTAGTATCCCCTTACTACCACCCCTTACATAATCAGAGACAATGTAATACTTTCCCCTCACCTAACCTGAGGCTGAATCTGTAGCCAGCAAATGAGTTAGGTTGTCGGGCCTCAAGCAGTGCTGATGAGTGAGTGGAAACACAATTATCTGCTAAGCATGCATGCACGCATTCACTCACATATGCACGTACACACCCACGCGCACTCGCTTACCCACAACGCACGCATACACAATTGCCCGCAACGCACGTACACACACATGCACGCAACGCATGCACACACATGCACGCAACGCACGCACACACATGCATGCAACGCACGCACGCACACACATGCACGCAACGCACGCACACACACTCCTATCTCGCTTTCCCTCTTGCTACGTATGTTTGCTAATAATAATTAGAAGCTCCTTTAAAACTGAGCAAATGTAATTAATATTCATCCAGATAATCACAAGATTAATGAATTATTAGAAAACGTGAAATACTGTTTAAAAGTCAGGTTTACCAAACTGGATAGAACTTTAACAAATGATGACTATCACTTTTCATTATAGGCGATAGACTGAGGCTCAATATCGCATAGAGATTGAGTTGAGTCTTCAGTAACATAAGTTGTATCAATAAGAGAGCGTTGATGGTATAAAATCCAATTTGATTTATATACAAATTTAATCAACTTAATTTTGCAGCGGAATATAAATACACATCTTTGGTAATATTGAAATGTTTCGTCTTCACTTTGTCTGAAGCACATACTTCATATTTGCTTTCCATTTCTGGTTTGATATTAAAAAAAATTAATGAATATCTGTTTGGCGCAAAGGAATAGAAAATATAATGTAATATTTTTGAAGTGAATCGTATGTTTGGACAAGATGTCAGCCCAGCAAGTACGGGTGTTAAAAGTGGGTGTTTTTTCCGCAAACTCAACAGTATTGAAACTATTTACACTGGTATTCATATCGTCACAACACGCGTTGATGAGATGTTGTAATTATTACACTATGTATATACAAAAGAGTCTTCCTTTGCAAGAGATCTTCGACACTTAAAAGTTTTGCATCTCAAAGGCTCCAAGATCTTTGAGTGCGAATTTTTCTGTCTTTTTTAATGAATGTTGGACGCATTACATTATATTTCCAACAAATCATTTGGTGAGAATTTAAAGAATCACTTTTATCTTTCATTAAAAAGACCTACAAACATTAATTCAATATCAAAAAGAATGTCAAAAAATCATTAGGTCAATAAACTCTTGATATCATGTAAAAAAAAAAATTACAACGATGCATGAAGGTGTCAGACATGAATAACGCCAAATAGACACAACATGCATAATGAATAATACAATAATACTCAACACACTTTATAGCCTTCTAGGTCGCCATCCGTCCTGTAGATTGTTCGTTGCATGTTAATTAACGTTACCTGTATATATAGTTTGTAAGTCATTTACTCTCAATGAGTTTTAGAAAGCCATAACACTGACGAAATGGTTTGTTTACTAATTGGTTATGTTTGATGGCTTTATGCGAATTTTTTTTTCCTCTCTAACTAACTGTCTATCTATCTATCTGTCTAACCATCTGTCTATCCATCTGTCTATCTATTTATCTATTTATTTATCTCAGTCAAAGTGCAAGGTAGTGAAAGAGCAGCAATTTATTTTTCATGAATGCGGAATGGAGTAATTACAGAAGGGCAGGGAGAGAGAGAGAGAGAGAGAGAGAGAGAGAGAGAGAAGAGAGAGAGAGAGAGAGAGAGAGAGAGAGAGAGAGAGAGAGAGAGAGAGAGAGAGCGAGAGCGAGAGCGAGAGCGAGGGCGAGAGCGAGAGAGAGGAGAGGAGAGGAACACATAGGAACACATAGGAAGAACAAACAGCAACAGGCCTACTGGCCCTTACGAGGCTGTTTGTGATAAACTAGACTACACTATCTAATCTGGGATGAAGGATACAGGATAGTAAGGGTGAGGGATTCTCCCACCAGCCACGACTGGCAGGAGAGGAAGGCCAACCATGCAATATAAGTAAAAATAAATAAATAAATGCGTGGAATTAGATTAGTCTAGCCTATTACTACTGTCACTAACACTACTACCTGGCAAGCGATGTCAGGCCCTAGTGACGTCCTTCCGAATCGAGATTTTGTAATTACTGTACATTAGAAGGAACTTGCTCAAAGTTTACTATGTTGACGAATAATGTTTTAGTTGCGGATTGGCTTCTAAGTATTTGTCCAGTCTATTTTTGAATGTATTAATTGTTTTACTGTCGACGACATTGGCGGGCAGGGAGTTCCAAACGTTAACGATCCGATTGAAAAAGAAATGTTTGGCTTCGTTTGATGTGAATCTTTTACCAGTAATCTTAAAAGTATGACGTCTTCTTGTTATATTTGATCGATCAAAAGTAATGTAATCTTCTGCATTGATATTATCAAATCCTTTAATTATCTTGAACATTTCAATTAAATCTCCTCTCATCCTTCGTTTTTCGAGGCTGAATAAGTTTAATTCTTTAAGTCTTTCTTCATAAGGTTTATTTTTCAGCCTTGGAATCATTTTCGTTATTCTACGCTGGACTCTTTCCAGTTTGTCAATGTCCTTTCTGTAATATGGGGACCAGAACTGTACGCAATATTCAAGATGAGGTCGTACTAGTGAATTATGCAGTTTTAATATGACTTTTTCTGATTTATTTGCGAAAGTACGCCCAATAAAGCCGACCAATCTGTTAGCGGTTTTAACTACCTCTGAGCAATGCTGACTGGGTTTTAAATCGCTTGATATTGTGATTCCTAGATCTTTTCCTTGTTCACTGCAGAAAGTAGTTAGAGGAGAGAGAGGAGGAGAGGAGAGGAGAGGAGAGGAGAGAGAGGAGAGGAGAGAGAGAGGAGAGGAGAGAGAGAGAGAGAGAGAGAGAGAGAGAGAGAGAGAGAGAGAGAGAGAGAGAAGAGAGAGAGAGAGAGAGAGAGAGAGAGAGAGAGAGAGAGAGAGAGAGAGAGAGAGAGAGAGAAGAGAGAGAGAGAGAGAGAGAGAGAGAGAGAGAGAGAGAGAGAGAGAGAGAGAGAGGAGAGAGAGAGAGAGAGAGAGAGAGAGAGAGAGAGAGTGTCTCTCTCTCTCTCTCTCTCTCTCTCTCTCTCTCTCTCTTCTATCTCTTTCTCTCTACTAAATGAGAGAGAGAGAGAGAGAGAGAGAGAGAGAGAGAGAGAGAAAGAGAGAGAGAGAGAGAGAGAGAGAGAGAGAGAGAGAGAGAGAGAGAGAGAGAGAGAGAGAGAGAGAGAGAGAGAGAGAGAGAGAGAGAGAGAGAGTTGGATAAAACATCTGATCATCTTTTTTTTTTCCCTTACAGTTTCCTGAGGAATGTTTGCAAACGATGCAACGTAAGTAAACATTATACATCTTGTTTACTTTTAACTCAAATTCATGACTCTCTTACGTCCTCCTCTTCCTCCTCCTCCTCATATTTCTTTTCCTCTTCATCATTTAATTTATGTTCCTCTTCCTCCACTTTTCAATGTTTTCCTCCCCCCCCCCCCCACTCTCTGATGGTGATGGTGTTGAAAGTGATGATGTGAAAGTGTTGTAATGATTTGGATAATGACTGATAAATTGAGTTATTGTTCTGGTGGGTCTAAGAATGGGTTACTGCAGACAAACAAACAAACAAATAGATCAATAAATAAATAAACAACTTAGCAAACAAATAAACAAATAGATCAATAAATAAATAAACAACTTAGCAAACAAACAAACAAAACCGCAAACAAACAAACAAACAAGCAAACAAACAAACTATTTCCCGTGCAGGTGTGTCAGTAAATAAGATTGAAGAACGAAAAAAAGAAATCAAGTCAATAAGGAAAATAATTATAAAAAAAAAACTAAAATAAATCAATAAAAGAAAACTGACCAAAAAAACATACACGGGTCGTATTTCAACTTTTAATTATAATATTAGTTTTTTATTCTATTTGTTTTTTTCATTTTATTTGTTTAATCTATTTATATTTGTCTAATTTTCTGTTCTTATCTATTGTTTTAATTTTTCTTCAATGATGTTTATCTATTTCCTACTCCATTCTCGATCACGTCATACTTTCCCAAACACTCCATAACACTCCATTTGCATGCAATGAATTAATCTTCCCCGTTTGAATTATTTTTCGATATTTATAGCAGCTCTCTGGAGGAATTTTATTCTGGAAGTGTTTGGAGATATTTACATAATCATGACACACTCCACAGCAGCTGTCAGTATTGGTATTATCAGTATAAGTATTTGTATTACGTTCGGAGCATAACTGAGGCCACAAAACAACCCAACCTTGCAGTGTTTAACTCTTCATACTTCCTCAACCAATCTTAATAATCCTCTTAACTGTGTCATTAATATACTACTAAGGAAGTTTTTCATACCTTTGAGTAGGATGTTCATTAATTATTCCACTGTTCTCCATCTTCGAAGTTTATGTTAGGTGTAATAAGGTCAAAAGTTGCCTTGAAGTTGAGATAGTCAACTATTCAACTTATATCTAG
>JAXIVD010008070.1:0-18437 GCA_036785275.1 Cancer borealis | reverse complement strand
CTCACTTTCTCTCTCACTCTCTTGTTTACTCACTCACTCTCCTCCTTTACTTCTTTCCCTTACTCACTCACTCTCTCCTCCTACTCCTTTACTCACTCACTCATTATTTTTCATTATATTATGATGGTAATAATAATAAATGATAATGGTAGAAGTACTAGTTGTAACGATGAGGCAGAATAGGAGGAGGAGGAGGAGGAGGAGGAGGAGGAGGAGGAGGAGGAGGAGGAGGAGGAGGAGGAGGAGGAGGAGGAGGAGGAGAAGGAGAGTGGGTCGTGGTGATGACCCAACAAGAAATGATGTTGAGGGTGAAGATGATGTTGCAAATGGAGGTTATTGCTCATCTCCCTCCTTTCTACTCCTCTCTATCTTTATCTTCTCTACCCTGCATCTCCTCTCCTCTCTCCTCCATCCTCTTCTGTTCTGTCTTACTCTGTCCTCCATCTTCTTCTTCTTCTTCATCTCCTCTTCTCCTCTCCTCTCCTCCTTCCCTTCCCCGTCTGATAAATGAACCATTTAGATGATTAAACAAATATTTAGAGATTGGTATTTCCAGTCCACACTGATTAATCGTGCTCTTGGTTTTTTTCTCTCTCCCCTTTCCTCTCTCAACCTCGCTCTCTTTATCTTTCTTCCTCGGCCTTGTTCTCTCTCTCTCTCTCTCTCTCTCTCTCTCTCTCTCTCTCTCTCTCTCTCTCTCTCTCTCTCTTCTCTCTCTCTCTCTCTCTCTCTCTCTCTCTCTCTCTCTCTCTCTCTTCTCTCTCTCTCTCTCTCTCTCTCTCTCTCTCTTGCTTCGGATATTAATTAACTTTATTAAACTATGCATTGCCTATTTCTTTATCTCCTTTGTTTCCTCATGTATTTTTTTCTCTCTCTCGTGTGTGTGTGTGTGTGTGTGTGTGTGTGTGTGTGTGTGTGTGTGTGTGTGTGTGTGTGTGTGTGTGTGTGTGTGTGTGTGTGTGTGTGTGTGTGTGTGTGTGTGTGTGTGTGTGTGTGCGCGCGCGCATCTGTGTGTATTTATTATTCTATCTAGCTATCTATCTGTATGTCATTCTATTCATCTATCTATAAATGTATCTATCTATCTACTTATCTATTTTATTTAAGTGTATTTATTTATTAACCTACCTATTTGCTGCCTGTTTAAGCACCTATATCTATCATCTATCTATCTATTTACCTATCAATCCTTTTATCGACCCTTTATCTACTAATCTCTCTCTGCACACATACATATACAACCTCATGAATACAAACATACATTCACAAGACAACTTCATGATAGAGTCGTAAGGCCAGTGTTTGGTCAGCCACACACACACACACACACACACACACACACACACACACACACACACACACACACACACACACACACACACACACACAAGCAATGCTATAACGGGTAGTAGTGGCTAGATAAACCATGAAGCTTGACCTGATTAAGCAGTGCGAGCATAAAGCATTTGATTTACAACACAAATCTGCGAAAACACCACGTGATTAATAGCCACAGATACGCAGCAATAAATTATTCTATAAACACTAGAAAAAACAATTAAAGCTGAAGATACGAGACAGATTAGCAAACGGAGAATGGCTACAAAAATAAGTACTTAGGATGTCAGAAGATTGTGATAAAATATGACGAAGAACGTGACTTATGTAGTGAAGAGAGACAGTAGATGTATCAGTGTACGCGATAAGGAGTGTTGAAGAAGGGAGATAGAGGAGGAGGAGGAGGAAAGGAGGAGGAGGAGGAGGAGGATGAGAGAAGGATAGGGAGGCAAGGCGTTATGCATGAAGGCACTGTATAATCTCTGTATCTGGCACTGTCCTTAATAGCTGACTGGCATCTTTTTGAACCATCTACAACGCTACCAAAGTTTGCTGCTCTCAGACATCCTTCACACACCCAGAACGAGGCCAAGATAATGACTATACAAACTAAGAATGAAGAATTGATAACACGTATGGAAGCATAACTCCGCCACTTTAAGTAACACAACTGAGCCTCGAGGAACACACACGGGGTAATTAGAGCGACAAGTAGATAAATCGATAAACACAAGAGTCGCCCATTAAGAGAAAAAAAAAAAAACAGAGTAGATAAATAAATGACCGTACACAAGGCGCTAAAATTAGAAACGGATCTTAAGCCCAAACGTCTCGCAAGACAAGACTCCACCAATCTTCATACATCATAAATTATCCCACTTCCCGGTTTATTACACTGCCTGACGCACCTCTAGTCGGCAGCTCCTCTCCCTCCTCCTCCTCCTCCTCCCTAGCGAACCATTACCAACTCCCTGCCGTGCCCCCGACTGTGCGGGCGGCCGGTCAAGAACAAATAGTGCTGCGCCCCTGGCATTGTGAAAAATGACAAGGGTGCGACCAGACAAGCTCCATTTCTCCATAATCACTGGTAATTACAGTCGTTATTTTTTACGTGGTGGCCAGCGTCAAGGCGCAGTGGTTCGCGGGGTGTGCGTCGGCAGGCGGTTTGTGCTAAGGTAACGACTTCACTTTTTTTTGCGTTGTGGTTTGTTTCTGCTGCTGCATGAGGGCAAAAGGGGGAGGAAAATGAATAAAGAGAAGTAAGGAGGAGGAGGAGGAGGAGGAGGAGGAGGAGGAGGAGGAGGAGGAGGAGGAGGAGGAGGAGGAGGAGGAGGAGGAGGAGGAGGAGAGGGAGTGGGAAGAGGAGAAGGGATATCCGGGAATCTATCAACTAACACACAATTTCTACTCCGTGCATTAGTTTCCCCTCTTTCGTCCTCTCCAATACATTTTTTCCCCTTCGCACAATGATTAGTAGTAGTATTGTTTTCGTGAGGGTGACAACAGTGGCCTCCGTGGAAATTAAGAAGCTGGAGGGGAAGAGGGAGAGAGGGAGAGAGGGAGAGAGTGAAGGTGTAGGGAGAGAGAGAGAGAGAGAGAGAGGGAAAGGTAAGAGAGGATAAGGGTCGAGTCCAAGCCTTATGGGGGTAGGTAGACAGGGCTATGAATTCTTATGTATTTTGACGGAAAGTTAAGAAAAATGTAAAATCCTTAAGTACATTAGGAGAAAAGGAAAATTAAATATGTCTAAGAGAAGGGACGATAAGGGATGTTTTCATGATGTTAAGTAAAAACAACAACAAAAACAACATTAGGGATACGAGTAACATCCTTTCAAGCTTCACCAAAGATCTGCATCATTACAAAACCTAAGACTCTTAACCACACGCAGAAGAAGACGCAGCAACACCACCACCACCACCACCACCACCACCACCTCACGTGTTCACCTGAGAGGATATTAATGCCAATCACGATACAGGTGAGGACCACACTACTATTTGGACAGGTGCGCCGCAATTACCTGTGCTAGAGCTCAAGCATCACACCATTTAGATCAATCAGGCACATCGTTCATCGCTTTATTACAGTTCGAAAAACCTGCAACATTATTTTTACACTCAGGTAATCGTAGTGTTTTATTTATATTCTCATTAATCAGCGAGTTGCGCTTTTTGTATTACTCACTCACTCACTCGACCCACGCATCGACCCGTTGATATAAAACCCATCCTGTAGAGAGAGAGAGAGAGAGAGAGAGAGAGAGAGAGAGAGAGAGAGAGAGAGAGAGAGAGAGAGAGAGAGAGAGAGGAGAGAGAGAGAGAGAGAGAGAGAGAGAGAGAGAGAGGAGAGAGAGAGGAGAGAGAGAGAGAGAGAGAGAGAGAGAGAGATTGTGAGTGAGTCCTGCCTGCATTTATGTGACTGTTCACATGTAAACACCAGACCACATAACCACATCACAAAACCACATATAACCGCATCTCGTAAACTGAGGAGCGGCTGCGGTTGGATAGCACTGAGAGGGACTAAGGGGGACTAAAGAGAACTAAAAAAGGGGGAGGGGAAGAAGAAGAGGAAGAGGAGAGAGGGGGTGGATAAGCCTGTACCAAGACGGCGAAATGGCACGAAAAACGAGGCCGCAGGTAATGGCCTCAGGAACATACATCAACTCTCACACTCCGGGAAATGCCTCACTAAATCACAAAGAGCGCCTGCAGCACCTCCCAGGCGTGGTAGGCCTTCAGCAGGGCAGCCGCGGCGTGAAGGATGAGGCAGGAAGGGCTGTCGGGTATCGCACGTCGCCCCCCGCTAAGCTATCGTAGAATACCGCAGCTCATTCGCCTGGTAATACCCTGAGAACAAACCCTCGTATGTGTGTGTGCGTGTGTGTGTGTGTGTGTGTGTGTGTGTGTGTGTGTGTGTGTGTGTGTGTGTGTGTGTGTGTGTGTGTGTGTGTGTGTGTGTGTGTGTGTGTGTGTGTGTGTGTGTGTGTCTCGGGGGAGGGGGTCTTATCATTACACGAATTCCTAGTGTGGTTTTTTCCCAGGTGTGCGACGCTTCCCAGGTGGTGAGGAGAGAGAGTGAGAGAGAGAGAGTGAGAGAGTGAGTTCACCTTCCTTTTGATAATGTCCTCCCGGAGGGGGTGATGATGAAGGCTTTTATTCCTCTATACAAACTCAAACGATGAATAAGCCATCAGTGTGTTTGGCTGAGTAACATGTTTGGATTAGCGAGTGAAGACGTTGTGTGGCGCTACGATCCGGGTGGTGGAGGGGTGGAGGTGGTGGGGTCGTGGTGGGGTCGTGACACGCGGCTCACTCTGTCACCCAGCATGGGGGAGATGGAGGAGGAAGAGGAGTAGAGGGAGGGAAACGGGGGGAGGAGGAGAAGGGGTAAGAATAGGAGGAGGCAGCATAAGGGAGGCACAGAGAGAAAGCAAGGCCAGAGAAAGAGGGATGAGGGTGTAGAACAAAAAGACATCGATAGTAATTTGGTTCCATTGTTTAGGGTCATTCATGTTACGTTAAAAGACAAGTTCCCATTAAAGGAAGAACACTCAGTAATTCCCTCCACAAATTATAGTAAGAATGAAAGAAGATTAAAATAAACTTAAGAGTGAAAATAAAGTTACATGTTGTTGGCTGATACTGATTCTTAAACAGTATCTAATTAATATTCTTTCTGAAGTGTTAAAGGTTCATGTGTTCCTAATAATGATCGCCAAATGGTGCACACAGCTATACAACGACCACACAAACAGCCATACAAACAGCCATACACACCGCCCATACATAAATCTTCCATCGCTCCTATATATAGTTTTAATTACCTCTACAAAGCTCCCATACAGACCAATACTAAAACTTTACATAACTCGACTTTATAAAAAAAAAATAATAATAAGATCATGAAAGTGTAACAAATATGAAAATTAGTCCCTAGAAAAATTACTCAACGTTTAATTTATTTACGTGATTATGATATGAAAATTACGCACTAAATACACACTAATACGTAGTTGTGTTTTATTATCATTATGTATACGTGGCTTATACTGGCCAGGATTAATTACAGGAAAACAAACAGGTAAGGAGTGAAAGGAGTAATATATGTTCTTTAATGTTATAAAAATCGAGTCTAAAATCAACAAAACAACAACAAAACGAGATGGCAAAGAAAGGGAGACAAGTGAAAAATTTAATTAAGTCTAGAAGTTAAATAAAAAAAAAAAAACTGTTTGATAAGTAGATGAAAAAATAAATTATACCCTCAAAGAAAATACCAATGCATAGAATCCCACGTGAAAGGAGCATCTGTTTACAATTTTGTGGAGAAAAAAAAGTCAAAATTACATTCATTGATTTTTCCCTTTGTGAGCGGATTCCTATAGGTTCGAAAAGGGGAATAAGGGAGGAAAAGAGGGGAAAGGAAAAAAAAAATAAAAAGGAGATGTGGTAGGTTTGCAAGGGTTAGAGAGGAGGAGAGAAAGGAAGCTAAATGAGGGAAGAACTGGAGAGAGAAATAGAATGAGAAAAACGGATGCGGGGAGAGAGAAATAGAAAAGATAAGAGAGGAAAAAAGGAAACGAATTGAATAAGAGGAAGAAAAACATACTGCAAACACACGCACACACACACACACACACACACACACACACACACACACACACACACACACACACACCCCTCACGCCCGCAAAACAGTGAGAGACGTGAGGCGCCGCATCCCTTCCTCGCCTCGCTACAGCCCCTCATGAAATATAACGCTGAATAAATGCATGAGGCGCCCTTTGGGAAGTCATATATTACTCTTGCGTGGCCGCGTCTCCGTCCCTTCCTCTCCCTCGTCAGGATCCCAGTTCGCTTCTTCACCTAAATTCTGACTAATCAATCTGAAAAGGTGTGTTGGCCCAGGTTTGATTGGCTTCATGGTTCACCTGAGTTCGTTTTACCTGTTCCTTTATTTATTTATTTATATTTTTACGGTGTCTCATTGCTTTGATGTTTTGCTTTTATTTTATTTTATTTTATTTTTTTAGGTTTTGGGGATCGTAAAGTGTTTGTATTGAACGTGTTATTATTTATCTATTTATTTATTCTTGTTATTTTTGGTTTGTTTGCTCAGTTTTGATATTTAAAGTTGTTACTAATTCATATTCTCATATAGTAAGTATCTCACTCTTCTTGGGAGGAGGAGGAGGATGAGAAAAAGGAGAAGGAGGAGGAGGAGGAGGAGGAGGAGGAGGAGGAGGAGGAGGAGGAGGAGGAAGAGGAGGAGGAGGAGGAGGAATAAAATCGTGATGAAGAGGAGGAGCAGCAAAATGAAGAAGAGAACGAAAGAACATGAAGAAAAAGAAAGAACACTTTCAAATCAGTCCATCAATTTCTACCCTTTCACCTATCCTCTCTTTCCTCCATTCTTTCCATTCTCATTCCATCCTTCCATATTACAATTATTCAATCCTTGCTTTCCTCCTGCAAATAACTACACATTCCATGCACGTAACTAGCTCAACGAACCTTCAGGACTGGATGGCAACACACGATAGTAACCTGGGGATAAAAGTGATGCAATAGAATGATAGAAGTAATGTGAGAATGATTTTTTAAGTGGTGGTGGTGGTGGTGAAGGTACTGGTGGTGGTGAGAATTGGTGTTGACAGAATTAATAAATGGTGAAGAATTTTCTTGAAGACATGCATGCCACCAAAATCAAACAACCCAACCACTATAATACCACAGTCTCCACCTCTACCACCACCTCCACCACCACCACCACCACCCCCACCACCACCCAACACAACCCACTCTGCTTCGTAACAAATCACCGAAGGCTAACATATTCGTGGTAATATTTCCCAGCCAGAGTCTTAATGTGAGGCCCTTCCACCCCCTCCTCCTCCTCCTTCACCACCACCACATCCTCCTCCTTCCTCCTTCCTCCTTCCTCCTCCTCCTCCTCCCAGCCAATCCCTTTCCTGGTGGTGCTTAACCGGACTATCGAACTATTTCATGTTCGACAATTTATGATGAAAAGAAAGAAGAAAAAGAAAGTGAAAAAGTAAGAAATATATGTATAATTGTGGATATTTTTCTGTTTCTACTGTTTAATATTAAATTTGCATTAATGTGATGAATACTAAAAAAATAACGATATTTTTTTTAATATTCAATAAAATCAAGCAATTATAAATAAATCAACGTGATATAAAACCCAATTAGTTTAACGTAAAGAAGTAATACGATATAAAATGCTATACACGAAAGATAATTCCAGAGATTTATTTATCCTTCCTCACAGTTAAAGAATGAACCAAATTAAAACCATTACTCTGAGTCGCCATGAAGACCGAGAGCACCTCCTGACGAAGGGCTGGCCGGGGAAGGTGTGTATATATGGGAAGAGCAAGAACACCCACTCCAAGGCAGGCATACATTTGGTCGGAGATCGATAGTGATTAATCCAAAGCCTCTCACAGCTCATAACGTTAAATAATGGCTCAATAATGAACTAACGAGCGCTCAATAACGTGTAGGGAGGCAAGGGTCCGCACCGCCAGTCGTCAGCGGCTCCACTACTTCGAGGTGACGAGAACACACCAGCAACGCGGCGCCGCTCGAGGACACGGCGGCCTCTGACGGCGAGGACGCGAGACTAGATACTTTATACTCAGTTTGAGTGTTTGTTTTGCTGCTTTGAGGAATGTGAGTCAATAAAAAGAAGTTTCCTCTAAGTAAATAATAAAACCTTCCTCACATAGACGATTGTTCCTTTTATTTTATTTATTACAAGATGGATGAGAAATGTAAGTGTTTTTCTTTGTAGTAGATTTGTTGGAAAAAAATGTACTGATGAAGTAATACAAGAAACGTAAGTAGCGACTATTTGCGAGACAAGCATCAGGGGAAGAATCACAGTACTTGACGTTTACAGGGTGATGATGGATGGCAAAGAATGTAAGAGGATATTATCACAACCCTGAACCCACACACTCTTGTCTGATGACTTTTGCACTTATGTATGTATGAAGAGATGCATTCACAACCTCCTTAATTAAGTGGTAGTGCTATGCTGGGAAGGCTGCGGAGCTTGTCCTGAATATATTATTGTTAAAAAAATAATCCATATCCCGATTGACCCAACACAGAATTTGAATCCTTAAAAAAAATAACAAATAGTAGATAAAACTAATAATAGCAAAAACATTCCCTTTAAAATCCATTACATATTCTTAACATAAACTTAACTCTAAAAACAGAAGAAAAATCATGACTTACCAGGGAGGTTACCGTTGTGGAAGCCGCTGTTCTCCATGTGGCGCTTCTTGAGATCGTACAGCGGGTCTTGCGAGGAGGGCGACATGGTCATGAAGTCTGAGGCTCGCTTAGGGGGTCGGCCGGGCCTGGAGCTGGACGTGAGCACAAAACAGTACACGATAAACACACCATAAGGGTTAGTAGAGAGGAACCCATGCGGAGGACGAGACAAGGAAGCGGCGCGGAGGGAAGACGATGATAGAGGAAAAGAAGTAGAAAAGGAAACTTGACGAGATTAAGAAGTTGAGGAAGAAAGGAAGGAGGAAGGGAAGGTATAGGAATAAGAAATGGAAAGGAAGAAGAGTCGACGATAGCATGAGTGTGTTTATTAAAAGATGAAGGAGGGAAAAGGTGAATTAAGTGCTGTGAGACGAAGATGAAAGGAACATGAGAGAGGTAATGAAAATGAACGGTAATGTGAAGGCAAGATTTTAAAGGAAAACTGAATGTGAGAAGGAATCAAGTGCAAAAGGAGAGTGTAGGTCAGGATGGAAATGCATGGAAAGGTAAAAAGTATGAAATATGAAAGGAAATCAAACAAATACTGAGGCAAAAGGGAAATGAAATCAAGGCAGAAACAAGAAAAAAATTTGATTGAGTACAAACTAATTTCTTCAGTCAGAATTTTGAATGTGAAATCAGGAAGGAAGGTAAATACACTATGGAGTAATAAGAAGTTCAATTATACGCAACGGATTAGTAAATATCAGCTTACATATACATTACAAAAAATACAAAGAAGGTGGTGCTTGGATAACGCATTACAGGTGAGGCTACACAGGTGACAATAGTAAAATTTAGTTAATCCAAAACTACTTAATACATCATTACATAACTTTTTTAATCATGACCAAAGCCTCACCTCACCTGTCACGCGTCAACTCATTCCACGCACCATAAAAGAACAAAAGTGAAGGGACAAAATAAAGAAAATATAAAAAAGAAAGAGAAAAAAAAGAAAGTCATTCAATCATCATAATAACATGCATATACATATTTCAGATAGGAGAACACCTTCAGAAATTACAATGTTATTCTTATCAATAAAACTCTCACATATTGATGCCTTCCACATCTAAAAACTTAATATAAGCAGCTTAATATAAGGGTCTGGACCACTCCTGAGGCTTCCTGTACTACCTACGTCACCACTACTTGGACGATACCAAAGGGAATGGCCTGTAATCACCCCATGCATAACTTAACACACGCGCAGAAGTAAAAGGTAAGAAGGATAAGGAAGGTGTCTATATATAATAACTAAATATCATCCTTCCTATAGAGATGATAACCAGGCGGGTCGTCGGCCCTTGGGTGGGTTTCAATCCCGACGCGATTCATCAGTAATCAATTGGTGAATGAGAGGACGTCTGGGGTGTGCAAACTGTAATATGTTGAGGTTATTGCTCCAGCGGGCCGCCTGCCACTGGCCACGCCCCTCCACATGCAAGGCCTCACCCCCTTACTCCTGCCCACTTCCTCCCCTCGCCCATCTCCCGCCCCTGCACCCTTGGCTCTCTTCGGCCCTGCTCTTCGGCGTCATGTTTCCTTGCGTCTCCCGCCTCCCTTCCTTTGGTCCTCTATGATAATTTTGTTTCTCTCGTACAATAATACCTGCTGTTTCTGCTTGCATTCCTGCCGTCCTTACCTCTACCTGCCTGTATTCCAATTGCCCCTCTACCTGTGCCTCAGCCTCAGGCCTCCCCACCCTCCTGCTTCTGTCGTGTCTGCTGCTTGTCTGATGATTTCTCTCCATAATCTCTCCCCTGTCACAACCACCACATATGTTTCTCCTCCCTTCCCACAAGGCTTGATGATAATCATCTTCGCATGACATATGCATTTTTATTTTCATTCTTGCTTCTCGTTCTTTGTAACTCCTTTCTTCCTTCTCCTCTCGTTTCTTATGTGCGTTCTGGTTGTAAATTTTTAGATTAGATTTTTACAAACTTGAGAATAAAAAAAAAATCATGGATTTATAACCGCCCTTCCAATGTCATGCCGATTTTTGTGTTTCTTTTTCCTCTTCCTCTCATTGGTTCTCATTATTTTTTCCGTCATTCAGGGTTTGCTCGACCTCCATTGACTCCGCCGCGGTGACCCTGTGCATCGCCTCGGCTCCATGCATCACGCTATCACGACTTGCAACATGGCGCCCAAGACCAAGATACGTTATGGAGCCAAAACACAACCCATCCAGTTTTAAAAAGAATGCATTTTATATTCACGGTTTTAATATTATGGAAATTTGAATATTTTAGTCCATTGTTGTAGTTACTTATATAAACATTTCCAAAAGATGTGAGTTTCAAGTATACCATAACTACGTCCATCTCTTCTTCCGCATTTGTTCATTCGTTTACAAACAAAAATATCTGACTCTTCTTAAAACCGATACAAACAGTATTAAAAATTCTTCACACCGTCATCCATATACCTTCCTCCTCCCTCTTCCATTTCTCATCCACTTTCCACACACTCTCATCCCTTACTCTCACCTTCCCTTATCCCCTTTCTATCTCTCTTTGCCTCACTCATCACAGGTTCGTCACGCCTCCCTTCCCCTCTTTCCCTTCCCCTCTCCAGAGCGACACCCCAGAACCATTCACAAAGGGACAGTCCAGTTCAGTGACTTCAAACTTGTATAGAAAGAAAATATTGTAGCCTTAAACAGGAATGAATAAAGATAAGTCTGACACTGATTTTCGTTCCCTCACACTAACTTCACCCTAACATCTTCAGTAGCACCCTTCCCCTTCGTCACCACGCCTCCCCTCCCTTACAGTAGCACCGTAAGTCCGCCCCAACGCCCCTAACAAGCACCCTGACAGCCTTAGCCAACCACCTCCAGCCACACTAACTGCACAAGAGTCGTTCACGCCACACTAACTCGCCCCGCACAGACAGCAGCGGGAATTTGATGGTCTGGACACCCGTAGCGAAAGAGAGTTAAAGAAGGGAGGGAGGAAGGAGGAATGGAAGGAAGGAGGGAAGAAAGAGATGGTGAGAGGGTTCAGAGTAAAAGGATATTTTTCCCCCTTTGGTTTTCTTTCGAGTTTTCGTTAATTATTGTTCTCTCTCTCTCTCTCTCTCTCTCTCTCTCTCTCTCTCTCTCTCTCTCTCTCTCTCTCTCTCTCTCTCTCTCTCTCTCTCTCTCTCTCTCTCTCTCTCTCTCTCTCTCTCCATCGGTGAGGAAATTACGTAAAGTCACGACGAATTTGCTGGCGAAGAAAATAATTAAATCTCTATGTATTAGCATTTTATTATCATTATTTGTATTTTATTATACAAGGTTGTTTTAATTTTTGTTTATCTAATATTTGACGCGTTAATGTAGCAGGAAAATATTGCAATCCTTGAACTGGACAACAAATAATAATGATAAAAATAATGATAATGATAATAATAATGAGAAAGTTATCAAATGTGCTAATGATGAGTGTAAAGACACACACACACACACACACACACACACACACACACACACACACACACACACACACACACACACACACACACACACACACACACACACACACACGATCAAGGGATACGCTCATAACTACAAAAATGAAGTAACTTTATTTTTTCCAGTACGCTTAACTTTCTTCTTGCACGTCCTCCGCCATCTTCATATTTACCTCATAATGTGTCTTCCTCACTTTTAATACTGAAAGTTTACCCGCGAGAATACTGTTAAAATAAATGAAATAAAATGATGAAGCTTTACTTGAATTTATGAAAGATGTTTTTTTTCTTCTATTCTCTTTCTCACTCTCTCTTTCTTTCTCTCTCTTTCATCTGCGTATACATGAAGGGAACACGATGATTATAGGAGGTAATGAGAGTGGTGTCAATAATCAACGTGAATCACTATTAATTTTGAGTTGAAGTTAAAAATGTGTTTATTATTATTACCGTGAAAGAATATTGATTGTAAATTTTTCAATAATATTAACAAGGGGAGAAAAAATAACTCGTTTCTGTAGTCTTGCTGTAACGGTAGAGACAAATATTATCTTCTTTAAATTTTCTTTTTCTTTTCTTCCCTACTTTCTTATTTTAATCATCCAACATTACTATTAATATTATTTATTTCTTAGTATTTCTCCTATTTTATTTATCATCATTGTGTGTCTATAAACCTACAATGAATCATCATTTCACTAATTTTATTCTATCATGCATTTTGTTACTGCTATTCATTATACCTAGTCTAACTTATCATTCTATTTTTCCATTTCCAAGTCATTCCATCTACTTTACTTACCTTTTTCTCTCCCTAGCAATATACTCCCACTTAAATAAGCCTCCCTACCATCCCTCTCTCCCTCCATCCCTTCTCCCTTCCACCGCCACCTCCCTCACCTCCCACGTAACAAGGGGAAAAAAATGCTACATGTAACTTTCTCACAGGTTATAACTCTCTTCACCACAAATTTAGACAGGTATTCTTCCGTTTCTTTTTTTTTTGCATCTTCCCTTCCCCCGTCCCCTTTCCCTGTCTCTCTTCTTCACCCTCGCAACCCTGCCTCACCTAGACCTACTGACTGAAGGATCTGCGTAAATAATGATCAACGAAGGAGAGAGAGAGAAAAAAAAAGAAAAGAAGAGACAGGAAAAGTATAAATAAATAAAAAAAAAACCAGGTGATTGATGGACTATTGTGGTGTGTGTGTGTGTGTGTGTGTGTGTGTGTGTGTGTGTGTGTGTGTGTGTGTGTGTGTGTGTGTGTGTGTGTGTGTGTGTAATAGTGTACTGAGAAAGAGAGAGAGAGAGAGAGAGAGAGAGAGAGAGAGAGAGAGAGAGAGAGAGAGAGAGAGAGAGAAAGAGAGAGAGAGAGAGAGAGAGAGAGAGAGAGAGAGAGAGAGAGGGAGAGAGAGAGAGAGAGAGAGAGAGAGAGAGAGAGAGAGAGAGAGAGAGAGAGAGAGAGAGAGAGAAAGAGAGAGAGAGAGAGAGAGATGTATGTTTGTTTCCATTCTTAATTGTGAAGGCGTCGTGAATAGAGCCGCGGCTATTTACGGGTAATTAATCAGCAGAGTAATAATAAATTAAAAGTTAATAGCCAAGGCAATAAATCAACCCCAAGACAACATGAAAATTTAGTGTCGACACCCGGGGGCCATTTTCTTTCGTTCAAAAGCGGCCGAAGAATTTTTGCACATGGATATAAACTAATTAGCCTCTATATAAATCCAAATAATATATATATGCTGTGGGGATGACTTTTAATGATGCTGATGATATGTTGAGAAGAAGGATGAGTGTAAGGAGGAGGAGAAGGAAGAAGAAGAAGAAGAGGAGGAAAAAAAATAGAAGACAAAGAACAGCAAAAGAAAAAACAAGAACATGAACTATACGAAAGAAACGAAGAAGGAAAAGAGTAATCAAAAAGAAACTAATGAGACACAACACCAAAGATAAAAAAAATATACACAACTCGAAGAAAAAAAACCCCTCCACATTGAGATCATCTTCCTAGCAACACGAACACGACTCAGCCAATCCCAGTGTGGCTACAATTTGTTCACATCCTCCCTCTGCGTCCCTTCGTCAGACAGCTCCTCCCTCTCCCCTTCCTTTAGAACCCTTCCTACGCTCCCACGATTCGTCTAAATTACTGTCTGCGTCCCGTCCTCACGCCATAACTGAGGAAAGGTGTCAAGGGGGTACAGGACAGTCCTCTGGTGGCGGCGAGGGAGACCACAAGACCTTCTGGCCATCACTCAGGGCTGTCAGACGCCTCAGAAGGGGAGGAAAAGGTCCTTGTCATGTCCTAGAGGTGTGGAAGGATGAGTCCGGTTCGTGATTTAAGTTTTGGTTTTGAATTTAAAGAAAAGATGTAAAGTTGGTTTAAGATGTTAGCACACACTGTATTTATCGTTTAAGATTGTTGAATTATTGCGGTATGAGAATAGTTTGTGCATTCTAGTTAACGTGTGTAAATACTTAATTTTCTGAACTCTACTTAAATGCAGACAATTTCAAAAGACTTCAAATTTTGGGGGGCCATTAAAGATTTTTTGATGTTTATTATTCATCACATTTTTCTTTTTAATTTTTGTTTTACATCATCCAGGTAACTAGTCTTTGGGAGAGACAAATCGAGGGAGAAAGACATGATTCTAAATGGTGTGGTGATAAAGACGTTTGATTGTAATGGAGACACGTGGAGACAAGACGAAGCTGTGTAAGAGGATGATGATAGGAGTGTCTCTGCAGTATTAATGTGAGGAATTTATATTGATTCGATCGTTTAATTTTACCTTCAGCATTCAAAAAAGAAGACTAACACCATCATTCAATCTTCTTCCATGGAGTAACTTTTCACCTTCAATCCACACCTTCCATCCTATTGGCAGCTTCCCTCTTCCTGTCCTGCTGGCCATCCATTCTTTCCCTCTCCCTCACTCCTTCCCTTCCCCTTCTCGCCGTGGCTGAGGACTGCTAACAAACGAGGCGATCAACTCCACCACTCAAGACAGAGCCAACGAGAGACTTCAGGACACCCTCACCAGGATGGAGTAAGCTGGATGTAGTGCGTCAGTGGTCAGTTCGAGGGTGAGGGAACAGACCATTACGGAGATTGCAGTCACGCACGCCCTCTACCAGCTAATCCGAGGACTAACACGGCGCCGTTCAAATGTCGTCTCGTTTTGTCATCTTAGGCTTGAGATAATTCCCGACCCTGCAAGTATTATCCCTTAAATCCCTTCATCTCTGGAGTTGATTATCTTAGCGATTTATGGGTTGATTAGTGCGATGAATACCGATTTTTTTTTACATTGTTACTGAGAAAAAAATCATGTATTACTTTATAGATGGAATGAAAATATTAACGTTCTCTTTTACATTTTTCTTACTATGTCAAGTCATCCTTTATTGATGCAACAAAGTAGTGGAAATATTAAGGGATATCAAAGGCATTAGTTTCCGCGGCTGTCACCTTGGCATTAATGGTGTCACTAAGGACAAGGAGGTGCTTGTAAGTCACATTCAAGTCACGGTCACAGTTTAGCGCCGTGTCGGGTCGTTCAGTCCATTATCACTTTATTCCGCGGTGTCTCGTGTCCCCACCTCCTCTCGGCCTCGCATGAGCAGGATATATGCACGACAACACGCTCATTATCTTTAAATTATATTGGATTTATACGACGTGGATTCGGCCGAGACTCATTCATCTCTGCCTCGCTGCTGACCACCGCGACGCTCTGTTCACTGCCGCCTCACCAATGGGAGGCCAGAACCCCTGCTTCTCTATCCCTCATTGGTCAGTTTGAAGGAACAAGCAGATTACACTTTAACTCACGGGAATAAATAACACCAAGTTGTTATGTGTCGTGTCCTCTTTTATTTTGCGAGGAATGTCCCAACTTGCGTCTTCCTCCTCCTCCTCCTCCTCAGTGCCGTCTGTAGTAACTGCCACGCTCACGAGGTCAAATGCGAGAGCCTTGAGACGCTAATACCTGAGTGATCTGTGAAATAGTGGCAGCGCGGTACGATCATAACTCCGCTGCCAGACGTAGCTCGTTTGCACGCAATGGTAGAGCACATGACGTCAGCCAGCGTGTAAGTCGAGAGAAACGTTCAGGAAAAGTAATAAAATGCCATGCGTCGAGAATAGAAGACCTCGCAGACTACCTCCGTCAGGCATTCACAAACGAGTTTTTTTTTCCCGCTGTGTGTATTAAGAAGAGTGGAAGACATGACAGTCAGCATAAAGAATACAAGAGCACGCCTCAAGGCTAGATTAAGTTTGAACCTTTTCCTCAAATACAACGGAACAGACACGTAACATGACTCAGTGCAGCGAGGAAAGACAGTGACGAGCGGCAAGAAGACACGACGGTTATTTTTCTTTTTCTGTTCTCCCTTTTTAATCTACGTGCACGAGAAACATTGCCACGCCAAGGTCCTACACAAGTTTTATTACACGGTTAGAACGAAAGGCAAGGAAAGAGTGTGTGTTTAGTTGGTATGATGGAACGCCCAGATGAATACCTGCCACGGTAATGTCATTGAAGGGACCAAAATCTGATTACAATGAAACCACTAATAAAGAACAAGTGACAGGAGAAATAACACACTGAAAAAATACCTGATATTCATACGTGTGCATACAGAAAAAAAAATAGAAAAAAATAAAGTAAGACAGAAAATTATGAGATAGATAAATCAACAAAGTATAGCATCTCAGTAGGCTCGTCAAGGATCGCATGTGTGAAGCTCGTGCTGGATTGAGTCTCGCTTCCATGTGGGGAAGAGGCTCACACACCAACCCAAACCTGAACCTCGAGGCTGCCAGGTGCAAAAAACTCACCTGGATCACCCACGCGAGAGTTCATTGTCTGCTGGAAGGCATTTAGGAGCTTCGTAAATCGCTGCAGCTACCAAGGCGATGCGTGACGTGCATTGACTTGAGGATCGACGGGCAGGCACACTTGGCTTTCCTAGTGACCTGTACTTAGGTAACCGAGTCTTAATGAAGCAACACGCATCAAAGAACTAACCACACTTGGAAACGCGAGTGTGATGCTAAACTACAAATTTCATGGCTATAGGATTTCTTTTATATTTCATTATTTTTTTGAAGGAGTACCATCACCACCACCATCGCCTCCGCCCATCAAGCACCGCCCCTTTATCTCCTGTTCTGGCATTAAGGGATCGTGGACGTCGTATCCCCATAACGCAACAAATGGAGACTTTAAAACGCACGACGCACCAGAATTACCCTTTCCATCTGCTGTCAATACGAGATAATCGGAGACGAGCCACGTATCGACGAAGGCCTGATAGAAGGCTCTTATTATATAGTTCTACTCCGCCTTCACAGTTAAAATAATGCATTGTTTGAAGGGGAAAAATGACCCATCCCATAAACTGTTAATAGAAGCTGCGTTTTTTTTTCCTTCTTTCCTGTCGTACTAATTTCAATATGGTTTTCGATTCTTTGATTTTTTATTCTTTATAGACTTCGTTTCAGTTCTGTTACACCTTCTACTACTTCCTAATTATTCTTTACCTTTTATGATATCAATGTTTCATCTATTCTATTAAAAACTTGTAATGGGAGAAAAAAAAAATCTGCATTTCCATTGTCTTTCTAGATCAATTCCTTCAGTTTCCGTCACTTTTCAGTCGCTCTATACAACAAACTTATTTATTTGCGTAGCTTTTCTTAAATTTCCATCTGCAATTAAACCTCAAAACCACACTGACCCTTTCTATGTATATTCTTTCAGCTTCGGTCATCGCCTCAACCAAGTCCCATCCTCGCTACACCCAACCCACACAAACCACTGTCTCCACACCGTCCCTAAACTTCCTCCGCAGCACCACAGTTCGTTCAGGTCCATAAATAACCCAACACGGGAGCCTCCAGGGGCCACAACTTCCAGAATCCACAGTCAGCCTATAATTCCAGGGAAAATAGCCGAGGCAGGACATTCTGGCTGGCTCCATTTCGTGACACAGTCTTCCATGTTGTCTATATGATGAAGCAACAACTGTAATTCAGAAGAGAGAGAGAGAGAGGGAGAGAGAGAGAGAGAGGAGAGAGAGAGAGAGAGAGAGAGAGAGAGAGAGAGAGAAAAAAAGTCATTTAGATACTAACGTAGGTATGGAATAAATATAAATGTTTGTAGTAGTTAAGGGTTGATTCTCATTAAGTGGGATTCACCCTATTTACTCTTTGTTATTTACGTTGACTAAGAGCTGTGGTGTTTCTGCGGGCTAATAAGAGTTAATAAGTCTTTTCCTGAGAGTTGGAATTACTGCTAC
>JAXIVD010008069.1:7500-18437 GCA_036785275.1 Cancer borealis | reverse complement strand
CTGATACTTTTCTCTTAAAAAAAAGTTGAGAATGTGGGGAAACAAACTAATGCAAGCTGTCCACACTTTACTAACGAAATATGAAGGGGTGAAGATTATTGGTTCACTCTTGTTTTAGTACGACGTAGAAAATATGAACGGGACGGAGTGGAAAACCTTGTGTCTCAGGGCGCGGGATGGGCAGAGTCTTGCGGTCAACAAGTTCAAGAGAGCAATAACCATGAAAATAATGGTAAAGGAATAGAAGCAGAGGCAAGGCGGACTGTGGAAGACTGAGGACAGAAAAAGAAGAGGAATTAAGGCCACTAATAACATTTGAGTGCACCAAGTCCACAGTTTTTACGTGGCTGCACACAGTATGTGTTGCATTATAAGACCCTTTAAGCCAGCATTACGGAAATGTGATGAAGACTATAATGGATGTTCAAGTATGGTAACTGCAAGAGGTGCGCAATAAAACTTCAAGTGGAAATTGTCAGCCCCAAGAATATTGAATGGAGTGGCTTAATTGCTTCCTTCTGAAGAAGAAGAATATTGTCATTTGCAAGATTTTATCAAAATTATACATGTAGGAGTAACGTTTTTAGAGCACTGAAGACCGCCATGTTCTATCCCGTTCAGAAATGTTACATAAGCAGGAAAAATAGTCTACAGAACAATAATTCAAAGGAATGCCAAGGTCACTCTTATCTGGTAAAGAACTGAACACAAACCAAGTTCCAAGAAGAAAGGTGGAAGTTGACAGAGAGGAGCGAGAGCGAGAGAGAGAGAGAGAGAGAGAGAGAGAGAGAGAGAGAGAGAGAGAGAGAGAGAGAGAGAGAGAGAGAGAGAGAGAGAGAGAGAGAGAGAGAGAGAGAGACGGAAAAGTTTGACCAGGAAGGCATTGTGCAGCGGACGGAGAGTCTTCAGGCAATAATAGAGATTGTCTGAGCTGTAAGACTTCTAAAATTCAACGTTAGAGTAAACAAAGAAAACATTATTAAGGATTATTCTTATACCATATATATATATATATATATATATATATATATATATATATATATATATATATATATATATATATATATATATAAATATATATATATATATATATATATATTATATATATATATATATATATATTATATATTTAAATATATATATATATATATATATATATATATATAGTATATATATATATATATATATATATTAATATATATACATATATATATATATATATATATATATATATATATATATATATATATATATATATATATATATATATATATAAATAAATATATATATATATATATAGTATATATATATATATAAAAAAAAAAATATATATATATATATATATATATAATATATATATATATATATATATAATATATATATATATATATTATATATATATATATATATATATATATATATATATATATATATATATATATATATATATAAATATATATATATATATATATATATATATATATATATATATATATATATATAATATATATATATATATATATATATAGATGTATATATATATATATATATAGTATATATATATATATATATATATATATATATATGTATATTATATATATATATATATATATATATGTATATATATATATATATATATATATATATATATATATTATATATATATATATATATATATTATATATATATATATATATATATATATATATATATATATATATATATATATATTATATATATATATATATATATATATATATATATATATATATATATATATATATATATATATATAACAAATGCTCACGATAACGGAGGGAGAACAAACATTTAATCATATACAATATAAATAAACACATACGGAAGGATACAACAAAAAGGAAGAACAAAGGTCAGTAACACGATCAAATGTTTTTTTCCCTAAACTCTCGCCTCGTTGAGTTGTAGGAGCCGCTGGCCTGGCATCTCCATGGGCTTGAGGGAGTTAGCTTAAATAATTGATGATAAAGACTCACCTGGATTGCTAAGAGAAAAACTAGTCTTTTCCCAAGTCAAAAGGCCCTGCAGGGGGAAAAAACATGTCTTTGAACTTCAGTTGAAAATTTTTTTTCCTTGCAAGAAAAAAAAAATGGGAGACTCTTTCACTATTGAGCTCTTTCACGCTGCCTGCAAATGCAACTTGAAATTGAGGTCTTTAACATTTGTATCAGTTCAATTAACTAGATACGCTTTTCAATACGTGAATAAAAGTAGGTTCTAATATTTGTGATGCCTTTTTTTTTTTTTCTTTCTTTCTTTCTTTCGAAGCGAGTCTACAGTATGGACACATATCACTTTATGTGTTGCGATAAGTGACACATTGTACCTTTGCATCAGCAAGTAAAAGTTGCAACATTTTATTACATAAGGATATCAGACAAATGTTGAAAAAAGATCAACTCGACCGTATGAATGCATTGAACAAAGCGTGCAGCACAACGCATCGCCTGAGTGTCCTGCCGAACACTTTACGTAGCTGACACAAGGATGGATTGGTTGCCTCTTTGTAATTGATTTTCCGGTTATCAAACACTTACACGCACTCACTCTCCTTTATGCTGCACTAAACTGGTCAATAACTTACGAAAAAGAATGAAGTTGGAAGTCTGTAAAACGCTGCTTGGCAAAAAGCAAGAAGGAGCATGCAAGAGTGTCAAATGACCTGCAAAACAATTTTATCTTTGGAGGTGACGTGAAACTTTCTTCTCGAGGTTAACGAAGTCGCATGATAAAAAATGAAAATGAGGAAGGCGATCTTTTCTATGACTGATTGAATGATTTGCTTTCAAGATTCAATCAATCAATTTACAAGTCAATACTGTACTTGTAAGACTGTTTTTTTACATCGAGTCTCTATGACTCAAAAGTCCAGAACATTTGTTAAAGACTTTCATGGAAATCATAGTTCCACGAAAGGAGTTCAAAATAGTGTGTACTGCTTTTTATAGAGAACAAGAAATGATTATTAGACTATTTCGTTACTGGGACATACGTTCATCTTTTATTCTTGCAGTGAAAAGAAATAAAAATGTTTCACGGTCAGAGCAGTGGTCTGTTTCCCTTTAATTCCTTCCTTCGCTTGTGTATGGAACCTCCAGTTGGGTGCGTGTGTAGGAGTGAGGAAAGTGCAGCTCCCACGCTGCCTTGATGCCCACCTGTTAAACCAATGTAATGAAGGAAGGAGCGAAGCAGAGGAAGCTAAATTCAAGAGTTTATGAATATGAGAAAAAGTAAGGATACCGCGTGTGATGGAAGGAATGCACTCAGTCAGCGAGGATTAGCAGAACAGTGACCATAGGAGAAAAAGTGATACATTGCAGCGAAGTGTGAGGAACTGAACATAATCTGTTAAATGAGCTGTTTTTTAAACATTTCTTTGTGGTGGTTCTTGTTGAGTGATGGAGACGACTCACAATGCACACTGCTATGGGAGCAGACTTACATTAGTAATGAGTATTGAGTATTGAGTATTAAAATTTCCAATTAGATATTAGTAAAAGACAGTCAGAGAGTGTTTATTGTATAAGGGGAAGCTGCTGGTGAATAGGTAAGAATAAAAAATAAAAACATCGAATATCTGTGTGGAATGTTGGTTCAAATTTGAAGATGGAGAAAAATATAAGTTTTTGAGGCACTGTAGACCACAGGGATTTCAGTCTAATTAAATACAAACAACAGAAAGAATGGAGGTTAGGTGTTCTGTATCATGTTTTTTGGTATTTGCATATGAAGAGTCATCTGCCAAATGTGAAATGGAAACAACATTTGAGTTCGAGTTTGAGTGATCGTCAGTCAGCAAGAAAAGAGTAAGTGGGAAAGAAAAGAGAGCAAAATGAAATTCTCTGTTGGTAGATTTAGGAAGATAAAAATTCAAATTAGACACATAGGTAACAGGTCTGCAAGAAGGATACTGAAGATAAGATACATAAAGAGAGGATATAAACCGTTCACCACTATAAATTGGAAATACAATATATCTATAACAATAATAATACAAACTTCATTAATGTCATTACGAACAGGATTAATATTATGTGACAGACGAGGTGTAAGGAAGCTTCGAGTAGGAAGGAGAGTGAATGTTGACAGGAAAAAATTATATCAGATGGAGTGTCAGCATGGAGGCAAAATTTGGAAGACAATAGTGATTCTATTAGGCCTATAAATATTTTGTGGGTGAATGTCAAGCACATCATGTGTGTGTGTGTGTGTGTGTGTGTGTGTGTGTGTGTGTGTGTGTGTGTGTGTGTGTGTGTGTGTGTGTGTGAGTGTGTGTGTGTGTGTGTGTGTGTGTGTGTGTGTGTGTGTGTGTGTGTGTGTGTGTGTGTGTGTGTGTGTGTGTGTGTGTGTGTGTGTGTGTGTGTGTGTGTGTGTGTGTGTGTGTGTGTGTATGTGTGAAGGAAGCAGGAATATGGGACGACGAAAAAAGAGTAGAGTAGGGAAGGAGAGTTAGGGAAACCAGAGGAAGGAAGGAGAGGAAGGATAGATGTAGGCGGAAGGAAAAGTATGAAGAGGAACCTCGAGTCACCAAGGATAGGTAGGTAGAGAAGGAAGCAGGACAGTACACAGGCCGCTTGTGCTCCTCTTTCATGGTGCACGAGTGGCCGCCACTTGTGGTCTGCAAACCAGGCTCCAATTTGTGCAGGTGCAGGCAGTGCAGTGGACTGTGTGGGGTGAGGGGCACCTCTTTTGGATCTGACTGACCTCCATGATGATTCCACACGTGCATGCGTCTACCGCTCATTGCACTGTGTTGACGAGCACTGTCTTCACCCGAGACTGGATTTGGCGCGAGCAAGGGGAAGGCATACACGGACTCCCCTTCATGATTATTACATGGACAAGGACAGTAATGATGGTGTTCAGTATGGAGGCAAAGTGTTATTCAGCTGCCATACTGTGTGTGTGTGTGTGTGTGTGTGTGTGTGTGTGTGTGTGTGTGTGTGTGTGTGTGTGTGTGTGTGTGTGTGTGTGTGTGTGGATGGGTGGGTGTCTGTGTGTGTGTGTGTGTGTGTGTGTGTGTGTGTGTGTGTGTGTGTGTGTGTCTGTGTGTGTGTCTGTGTGATTGGGTGATATATATATATATATATATATATATATATATATATATATATATATATATATATATATATATATATATACATATATATGTATATAAATATATGTACATATTTATATATATATATATATATATATATATATATATATATATATATATATATATATATATACATATATATATATATATATATATATATATATATATATATATATATATATACACACACACACACACACACACACACACACACACACACACACATACATATTCACACACACACACACACACACACACACACACACACACACACACACACACACACACACACACACGTGTACATGCGTGGAAAAGAATGCAGATTCACGAAAAAATTTTGTATCAAATATCTATCTATCTATCTATCTATGGATCTATATGTTCCCTCACTGTCCCAGTAGAATGTGCATGTTTGAAAGCCTCAGTTTCACGCTGAGTGACCCAAAGGAGCCATGGGCGTGCACCTGGTCCAGCAGGAGGGCGGGAGGCTGGCCGCCCCGCCGCCTGCCACCATTGATCGCCGCCGCGGCTCAAGTAGTGGACCTTCGGGCCTGTGACCATCACTCCACCGCGAGCTGCACTCACATGCTCCTCGGGACTGAATTTTCTTTTTTCGGGTTCATGTTCTTTCAGCTCCATTTGCCCCACTTTTGTTCTCTTACACGAGTGAAAATTCTCACGATAGCACCATTCCCTTGCGGGGGAACCACTGTAATTACGGCTAAGTAGAGTGTTTGGCCGCGTTGATCAATACCAACAAGACCTCCACTCACCCCTTGACCCTGCACCTCCTCTTCTTCCTCCTCCTCCTCCTCCTCCAACGCATCAACGGAACGGATTCACAAACTCGGACAATCCATCTCGTCGCCCGTGAGTCTCTTCGCCTTAAAGAGCACCTCCTACAGCAGGTCGGCTGCCGCGCCTTCCTCTTGTTTTTATATGTCCTGCGCACCACACTGCTCCTGTCTAGGCCGCTTTATCACTTTTCCTCACTGGCTGTGTCCGCACTTCCTCCAGAGCACTATACACTCTTTCCCCTCTTCCGTTGCCTCCTTCCAGCCGGATCAGGCGAGCTGTTCATTGTCACAAACTTTATCTGCAACCCAGAGAGTGAGCAACGCGGTACTTTTTTTTCTTCAGCTGACCTAAATAGCATCAGACCGCCCCTTTGTCTCCAGGCATTAGTCCTGGTTTTCCGTCCTTTCTTTCCATCAAAGTGAAGTTCAACCCTTAAGACGCTGATGCAATAATCCCTGTGTCCTGGCAAAAATATCCCGTGGTATGGATCATAATCTCCGGCGGGAGCGTATCACGTCAACCACTTCCTTACTACACTCACAAAATTCTTCCCACTAATGGTGCGGAAGCTGTGTTTGCATTAAGCTGTCTCTCAGGCTCCCTTGTGCTTCCTGTTATCTGTACATCATCACTACCATCCAATCATAACACGGTTCTTTTCCCTTACCACTCTTCACCTCAGACTGGGAAACACACACACGCCTACCACACTCAATTAACGTGCAATTATTACATCACATACAAACTCTCTTTTCCTAGATCTAGCGCTTCCCTTCCACTGTGGTGATGTGTCGTTCTGTTGAAATCCACACAGTCTTCCTCTACAATCCATATGTTGTTAGTTATCTTCACCCAACTGATAACACTGCACACACGTTTCTTCCCACTCAAAGTATGACGAAACATCCGCCGTATTGATCTTGTATTCAAAATAGAAAGTTCACGGCAGCCTCTACTAACTCAAACTTTCCATATATGTTCTTCTTTCTAGGAGTGAGCCAAGTAGGAGTGCTGCAGTGTTGCAGTGTTGAGTGTTGAGTATTGAGTGTTGAATGTTGAGTATTAAGTATTAGTGTTGGAGTTTTGAGTGTTGAGTATTGAGTGTTGAGCGTTCAATGCTGAGTGTTGAGTGTTGAGTGTTGAGTGTTGAATGTTGAGTGTTGAGTGTTGAGTGTTAAGTATTGAGTGTTGGAGTTTTGAGTATTGAGTGTTGAGTGTTGAGCGTTGAATGTAGAATGTTGAGTGTTGAGTGTTGAGTGTTGAGTGTTGGAGTGTTGAATGTTGAGTGTTGAGTGTTGAGTGTTGAGTGTTGAGTGTTGAGTGTTGGAGTTTTGAGTGTTGAGTGTTGAGTGTTGAGTGTTGAGTGTTGAGTGTTGGAGTGTTGAATGTTGAGTGTTGAGTGTTGAGTGTTGAGTGTTGGAGTTTTGAGTGTTGAGTGTTGAGTGTTGAGTGTTGAGTGTTGGAGTTTTGAGTGTTGAGGGTTGAGGGTTGAGCGTTGAATGTTGAGTGTTGAATGTTGAGTGTTGAGTGTTGAATGTTGAGTGTTGAGTGTTGAGTGTTGAATGTTGAGTGTTGAGTGTTGAGTGTTGAGTGTTGAGTGTTGAATGTTGAGTGTTGAATGTTGAGTGTTGAGTGTTGAATGTTGAGTGTTGAGTGTTGAGTGTTGAGTGTTGAATGTTGAGTGTTGAGTGTTGAGTGTTGAGTGTTGAGTGTTGAGTGTTGAATGTTGAGTGTTGAATGTTGAGTATTGAGTGTTGAATGTTGAATGTTGAATGTTGAATCTTGAGTGTTGAATGTTGAGTGTTGAGTGTTGAGTGTTGAATGTTGAGTGTTGAGTGTTGAGTGTTGAATGTTGAATGTTGAGTGTTGAGTGTTGAGTGTTGAGTGTTGAATGTTGAGTGTTGAATGTTGTGTTGAATGTTGAGTGTTGAATGTTGAGTGTTGAGTGTTGAGTGTTGAGTGTTGAGTGTTGAATGTTGAGTGTTGAATGTTGTGTTGAATGTTGAGTGTTGAGTGTTGAGTGTTGAATGTTGAGTGTTGAGTGTTGAGTGTTGAGTGTTGAATGTTGAGTGTTGAATGTTGAATGTTGAGTGTTGAGTGTTGAATATTGTGTTGAATGTTGAGTGATGAGTGTTGAATGTTGAATGTTGAGTGTTGAGTGTTGAGTGTTGAGTGTTGAATGTTGAGTGTTGAGTGTTGAGTGTTGAGTGTTGAATGTTGAATGTTGAGTGTTGAGTGTTGAATGTTGAGTGTTGAGTGTTGAGTGTTGAGTGTTGAATGTTGAATGTTGAGTGTTGAGTGTTGAGTGTTGAGTGTTGAATGTTGAATGTTGAGTGTTGAGTGTTGAGTGTTGAGTGTTGAATGTTGAGTGTTGAATGTTGAATGTTGAGTGTTGGAGTTTTGAGTGTTGAGTGTTGAATGTTGAGTGTTGAGTGTTGAGTGTTGAGTGTTGAATGTTGAATGTTGAGTGTTGAGTGTTGAGTGTTGAATGTTGAGTGTTGAGTGTTGAGTGTTGAGTGTTGAATGTTGAGTGTTGAGTGTTGAATGTTGAATGTTGAGTGTTGAATGTTGAGTGTTGAGTGTTGAGTGTTGAATGTTGAATGTTGAGTGTTGAATGTTGAGTGTTGAGTGTTGAATGTTGAGTGTTGAGTGTTGAGTGTTGGAGTTTTGAGTGTTGAGTGTTGAGGGTTGAGTGTTGAGTGTTGAATGTTGAATGTTGAGTGTTAAGTGTTGAGTGTTGAATGTTGAGTGTTGAGTGTTGAGTGTTGAGTGTTACAATGTTGCAGTGTTACAATGCTGCAGTGTTACAATGCTGCAGTGTTACAATGCTGCAGTGTTACAATGTTGCAGTGTTACAATGTTGCAGTGTTACAATGTTGCAGTGTTACAATGTTGCTGTGTTACGATGTTGCAGTGTTACAATGTTGCAGTATTACGATGTTGCAGTGTTACAATGTTGCAGTGTTACAATGCTGCAGTGTTACAATGTTGCAGTGTTACAATGCTGCAGTGTTACAATGTTGCAGTGTTACACTGTTGCAGTGTTACAATGCTGCAGTGTTACAATGCTGCAGTGTTACAATGCTGCAGTGTTACAATGCTGCAGTGTTACAATGTTGCAGTGTTACAATGTTGCAGTGTTACAATGTTGCAGTGTTACAATGCTGCAGTGTTACAATTTTGCAGTGTCACAATGTTGCAGTGTTACAATGCTGAAGTGTTACAATGTTGCAGTGTTACAATGCTGCAGTGTTACAATGCTGCAGTGTTACAATGTTGCAGTGTTACAATGTTGCAGTGTTACAATGTTGCAGTGTTACAATGTTGCAGTGTTACAATGTTGCAGTGTTACAATGTTGCAGTGTTACAATGTTGCAGTGTTACAATGTTGCAGTGTTACAATGTTGCAGTGTTACAATGCTACAGTGTTACAATGTTGCAGTGTTACAATGTTGCAGTGTTACAATGTTGCAGTGTTAAAATGTTGCAGTGTTACGATGTTGCAGTGTTACAATGCTGCAGTGTTACAATGCTGCAGTGTTACAATGCTGCAGTATTACAATGTTGCAGTGTTACAATGCTGCAGTGTTACAATGTTGCAGTGTTACAATGTTGCAGTGTTACAATGTTGCAGTGTTACAATGTTGCAGTGTTACAATGTTGCAGTGTTACAATGTTGCAGTGTTACAATGCTGCAGTGTTACAATGCTGCAGTGTTACAATGTTGCAGTGTTACAATGCTGCAGTGTTACAATGTTGCAGTGTTACAATGCTGCAGTGTTACAATGCTGCAGTGTTACAATGTTGCAGTGTTACAATGTTGCAGTGTTACAATGCTGCAGTGTTACAATGCTGCAGTGTTACAATGTTGCAGTGTTACAATGTTGCAGTGTTACAATGCTGCAGTGTTACAATGTTGCAGTGTTACAATGTTGCAGTGTTACAATGCTGCAGTGTTACAATGTTGCAGTGTTACAATGTTGCAGTGTTACAATGTTGCAATGTTACAATGTTGCAATGTTACAATGTTGCAGTGTTACAATGCTGCAGTGTTACAATGTTGCAGTGTTGCAATGCTGCACTGTTACAATGCTGCAGTGTTACAATGCTGCAGTGTTACAATGCTGCAGTGTTACAATGTTGCAGTGTTACAATGCTGCAGTGTTACAATGCTGCAGTGTTACAATGCTGCAGTGTTACAATGTTGCACTGTTACAATGTTGCAGTGTTACGATGTTGCAGTGTTACAATGCTGCCGTGTTACAATGCTGCAGTTTTACAATGCTGCAGTGTTACAATGCTGCAGTGTTACAATATTGCAGTGTTACAATGCTGCAGTGTTACAATGCTGCAGTGTTACAATGCTGCAGTGTTACAGTGCTGCAGTGTTACAATGCTGCAGTGTTACAATGCAGCAGTGTTACAATGTTGCAGTGTTACAATGCTGCAGTGTTACAATGTTGCAGTGTTACAATGCTGCAGTGTTACAATGTTGCAGTGTTACAATGTTGCAGTGTTACAATGCTACAGTGTTACAATGCTGCAGTGTTACAATGTTGCAGTGTTACAATGTTGCAGTGTTACAATGTTGCAGTGTTACAATGTTGCAGTGTTACAATGCTGCAGTGTTACAATGCTGCAGTGTTACAATGTTGCAGTGTTACAATGCTACAGTGTTACAATGCTGCAGTGTTACAATGCTACAGTGTTACAATGCTGCAGTGTTACAATGCTGCAGTGTTACAATGCTGAAGTGTTACAATGTTGCAGTGTTACAATGCTGCAGTGTTACAATGCTGCAGTGTTACAATGTTGCAGTGTTACAATGCTACAGTGTTACAATGCTGCAGTGTTACAATGCTGCAGTGTTACAATGTTGCAGTGTTACAATGTTGCAGTGTTACAATGTTGCAGTGTTACAATGTTGCAGTGTTACAATGTTGCAGTGTTACAATGCTGCAGTGTTACAATGTTGCAGTGTTACAATGCTGAAGTGTTACAA
>JAXIVD010008068.1:15000-18443 GCA_036785275.1 Cancer borealis | reverse complement strand
GGCAGCCAGGCGTGTGTTACTTATTGCAAGGATTAGCAACAGTGGATTTACAGGGATAGCAGATGAGGTCCTGAGAGGGAGAGAAGGAAGGAAAGTAAGGGAGGGAGGTAATAAGAGGGAAAAGGAAAGGGTAAATGGAAGATAAGGAAGTAAAGTGCATGCTATAAAATGAGGGAAAGAAAGTGAAGAAGTGAGGTTACATTCAGGTAAGAACAAGGGAGAAAAGAAAGGAAAGTGAGGTAAAGAAGTACTTACTGTAAGAAGAGAGAAAAAGGATAACATATAGGATGAAGTAAGATAAAGAATTGGAGTAAAGCTGATGAATGAAAGAGAAAAAAAAATAGAAGGCAAGTTGCTGTGGTAATATAAGGGTAATATAAAGGAGGGAAGGAATGCAAGAGGATTAAACACTACAAAGGGAGGGAAGACAAGGAGGATTAGAGGGTGCAATTGTGTAGGAAAAGTAAGGTATGAAGAAGAGGTCCTGCAGGAGGGGAAAAAACATGAGGAAGAAGTACCGTAAGAGGGGAAAGAAAAGAAAGGATATAAAATGATGCTTTAAAACAGGTAGAAGACTGACATATTACAAACAGGAGAGAAAAAAGGAGAAAAAAGAGGTATGACTTTTACTGGACCCACACACACATCTTCTCTTCCATCCTTCCTTCCTTCCTTCCTTCCTTCCTTCCTTCCTTCCTTCCTTCCTTCCTTCCCTGCCTTGCCCTTCTCCTTCCCCCTTTTATTTTCCATGAGACCCCTTAATACTTCGCACGACGTCGCCTCACAGACAACTAACTAACTCTCTGTAGAGCAATTTTCGCCCCACTAAAAATGTGCTCAGGTGGAATTGCAATTTGCAGGTTGACGCAGGACATTCCCTCTCCTTCCCCCAACTCCATTCCATCTCTCTCTCTCTCTCTCTCTCTCTCTCTCTCTCTCTCTCTCTCTCTCTCTCTCTCTCTCTCTCTCTCTCTCTCTCTCTCTCTCTTTCTCTCTCTCTTTCTCCAATTTGTACACTTCCAGGGCTGCACAGGTGACTTGTGATGCTGTGTTAAGGCTGTTTCTGTGCTGTTCTGTCTCGTTGCTTTTGTTGTGGTGTTTTATGCTTGTTCTGTGTTTCCTCGTTGTGTTTCTCTCGTGTGCTGTGTTGTGTTGCTTCCCCTCCTCTTGTGCTGTGTTGTGGTGCTTCCCCTCCTCTTGTGCTGTGTTGTGGTGCTTCTCCTTCTCCTGTGCTGTGATGTTCTGCCTCGTCCTTGTGCTGCGGTGACTCCCGTTTCTGGTGCAGTTAAAGGATCTTTGTGATTCATTTATAACTTCTTTTGAACGTTTATTTGTGAAATTATTGGAGAATGAGAAAGTTTTTATTTTTATTCTTTTAAAGGCTTATTGGATCTTAAACTGAGTCCATTAATGAGAAGATGATGAAGTTAAAGAAGAAGAAGAAAAGAAGAAGAAGAAGAAGAAGAAGAAGAAGAAAAAGAAAAAGAAGAAGCAGCAGAAGAAATATAATAATAATAATAATACTAAAACAAGAATCTTATTAAATAAATGAAGAAGATGAATAATGTAAGGAAAGTTATAGCAAAGAACGCAGATGTTAAACTTTTAGAGAGAGAGAGAGAGAGAGAGAGAGAGAGAGAGAGAGAGAGAGAGAGAGAGAGAGAGAGAGAGAGAGAGAGAGAGAGAGAGAGAGAAAGAGAGAGACGCAGAGACAGAATAAAAAACTTCTCTGATTAGGACGAGGAAAGTTGATATGGATAGGGAATTAGCGGCGAGATCGTCAGTGGCATTTAGACTCGAGCTAATGGGGCTATACTATTTTTTTCCTCTCTTTTTCGTCTTATCTCTCTCTCTCTCTCTCTCTCTCTCTCTCTCTCTCTCTCTCTCTCTCTCTCTTCTCTCTCTCTCTCTCTCTCTCTCTCTCTCTCTCTCTCTCTCTCTCTCTCTCTCTCTCTCTCTCTCTCTCTCATATCCTTTAGTGGGAGTAGGAGCACACGAGAGCCATCTTTAAATAGCACCTTAACTTCGCCTTGTAATCCTCAGCAGATGATAGCTTTGTTTCCCCCTTGTGTGCATTCTTTCTGCGTCCTGCTGGATTACCTCACGCCATTCAGAAAGAGAGAGAGAGAGAGAGAGAGAGAGAGAGAGAGAGAGAGAGAGAGAGAGAGAGAGAGAGAGAGAGAGAGAGAGAGAGAGAGAGAGAAGAGTATTGAGTAAGAGAAAAAGTCAAAGATAGGCAAAAATAGCAAAGAAAATTGAGTGTTGATAGTGAAGTCGATTACTAAGCGATGAACGGGCGATAAGGAAGAGCGAGGCGAGGCAGGGAGGAGGCAATTCTGTCAGCGAGGCATTAGCTTGAGGGCCGTGAAAGGCAAGAAGGGAAGGAGGGCCATTACTCCTGACGGCGGTAGAGTGCCCCCCAGTGACCCTCTGCCGGGCTGGAGAAGAAAGGAAGGAGGGAGAGGGAGGGAGGGAGAAAGGAGGGGCAAATCCACACTTCTGGCCGTCAAGGTTAAGGGAGGTAGGTAAGAAGAGAGGGAGAGGAGGAGGGAGGGTAATAGTTCCGTTAAGGCAGACAGTTAAGGGATTCGTAAGGAGGAAGGGAGGGTATGTCTGTTTTAGTATTTCATTCGTTGGATTATTCCTCACTTTGTTATTTAGATTGTTGTTCTTGATAATATTGCTTGTGTTTTTTGTTTTGTTTTTGTTTTTTTCATATCCAATACAGTTTGATCGTCTGTCGCCTCGAGCAGTGGTGAGTGGCGAGTGTTGTTAAAATTGTTGTTGTGAGGGTGGTGGCGACAAATAGTGTTGGGTGTTGGTGAGGTAGTGGCGTTGTGATATTAGGGGAAAGGTGTGGCTGGTGCTGATGTAGTGGTTTTATTGAGGTAGTAATGGTGGTGGTGGTGTGGTGGTAAGCTACTGGTAGATGTAAGGCACGTCTGGGAGTGATGATGTACAGCTGGTGAAGCAGTTAGGTGGTGGTGATCCCTCCTTCAGCAGGAGGGGAGGCAGCGAGGTCGTCAGGCTGCTGCTCCCACGATATTGTTTCTGTCACAAGAGACTCACGGAGGCTTAAGGTCTTTGGGGGACGTGAAAGAAGATAAACTATTATTAAAAGAAATACTGATTGTATTTTGTGGATGTAATAAAAGTGGATCAACGAAAAACTCAACCACAATATATTTAGCAACAAAAAAGTTGGAGATAAAAACTAAATACTTGGACAACTTTTGAAACCATCGTAGGGGAGGAGAGGACGGCAGGGAGCGAGAAGGCGAGAGAGTGGAAAGCAAGGCTGAGCAGGGTTGGCGAGAGGTGAGGAGTGGCGTGGTGGGCAGCTGTGCCATGACTGCGTGCTTGCAGAAGGTGCCTCCTGCACCACGCTGCAGGAGGCTCCGAGGGGAGGCATTGGCGGCTGCTTGACAGTGTCCCGCTGCCCA
>JAXIVD010008067.1:0-18445 GCA_036785275.1 Cancer borealis | reverse complement strand
GAGAGAGAGAGAGAGAGAGAGAGAGAGAGAGAGAGAGAGGAGAGAGAGAGAGAGAGAGAGAGAGAGAGAGAGAGGAGAGAGAGAACAAACAAACAAAAATTAGGAAGAGGATGAAGGGAGAGAGGGAAGGATGGAGGGAAGTCGGTAAGGTATTAAGGAATCAACATATCTCGGCCTGGGTGTCCAGGAGGAGGTGCAGGTACATTATTGTTATTATTTAATTTTAGTGTTTATTTGATTGTTCTCTGTGGTGTTATTTTCTCAGTAAATACTAATTCTCTTCTTATATATTTGTATTGTGTTGCTATAAAGGAAGTTTGCTACATAATCCTCACCCAAAAATTTGACCTTGAATGTTTAGAACTGACTGACCTGACCTCCTTATAATTTTCATCCGTCTACCTGCCCGAATCTTTCAAGATCTTAATCCGTGTTTAGACAGAACTCATTATCTCCTCTTAGCGTTAAGTTGTCTACCTGCTCCTCTGATCTGACCTCAGCTTAGTATAATCATTCTACCTGGCCTGACCATTTATGATTTAAATCTTTTACAGTTCTCATTAATATCTCTTTTGACAGCGATAATCCGTCTACCTGCTCCAAATCCTTTTGCATTGTTAATTCATTCTCCAACTACAGTTAATTATGTCACCGAAGTGACGTGTCTGTGATGGACGCTTCGCTGCAAATTTCTTTTCAGCTTCGTCAGTCTGCGTATGTTTTTATTACAGAAGAAAAATTATGAACCTAAAAAAAAATTTGATATTTTACAGGAGTTTGTCACAGCAAACGTTGGAATTTTACCTTCTTTGTCTCCATATACAGAACAGGCAACGAGTTACGCCGCTGTAGGTGTTAGACAACATAAAGCTGCAAGTTTGCTCCTGTCAGAAATAGTGCACGACATATTAATAAATAATCTTTCTTACCTGTCTCTACTTATAACAGTTTTAAAATCCTGATGAAAGACGAAGAAGAAGAGGACCATGCAGCAAGAATTATCGGCGATTCTATTGTGAGAGATCAGCTTACGGAGTTTTGTGGGAGGAATCGATCCAACAAGAAGAGGTTGTGCATGCCCGACGGACGTTTGGATGACATCACAGCAGTCTTCGACGAAGCAACCAGTCAGGCAGACACTAACACTCTTTTAATTATCCATGCAGGTACAAATGATGTCATGAACACCAGATCTGAGGAACTGCTGGAGAGATACAGAGAGCTGATTCGACGGTACAAATGTAAGACTAATATAATCATTCTTTCAGGAATCCTTCCCGGAAGTAGTGCACCCACAGCTTTTTTCAACACGGTCTTCAGCACCATTAATCGTTTTAAGTCCATTTGTACGGATGAAGGAATCAACTGTTGGGATGACTTTTATAACAAACCTTTTCTTTTCAAGGATGATGGCCTACACCTCAATCCAGTTGGGGCTGCTCGTTTAGGCAGGCTTCTTAATGACAAAGTTTCTGATTTCAGGAGAAAAAAGAGTATCCAGCCTCGCACAACCTCAGCTACGTAAGTAACACCGTGTATAGAAAAATGTACTTAAACAATTGCCCAAAAATTTGCATGTTTAACGCGCGCAGCCTCAGTAATAAGTTCTCAGATTTAGAAGCACTTGCAGCATCAGAAAAATTTCACATTATTACAATATCGAAATCTTGGATTAACACAGAAAATAGACATGTTAGCATAATATAATTTGCCAATCTATTATATATTCAGTTGCACACGACAAAATAAAAAAGGTGGAGGTGTTCTTTTTTACGTGAAGCCAGTCTTAACCCCTTTCTTGCAAACAGAAAAAATAGATAACGTAGATGCTATATTTTAACAACTTAAAACACGTTCTAAGAAAATTATTATATGACTCATTTATAGACCACTAGCACACAATAATAATAGCGGGTGAGTGATTTGACGTAAGGCACCGTAACAGCCAGGGTCATATGGCGCCGCTACCAAACCATAAAAAACTAAGTAAAATGTGAAAAATGTAAAAGAGAACTGAGAAAAACGACGGAAAAAAAAGAACAATAAAAACTCAAGAATTAAAACTCAGAGATAATTACAACAGAGAGAGGAGGACAGCCTCCTCCAGAAAATATACCACTTCATAACCCGAGGAAGGACACGCCGGGTCAAGCATCCGACTTAGACTAAAACCACCATCCCCACCACTGCACCGGTAAAGGAAACGCTGCCTTAGCTCCACCAAACTCGGGCACTCGACCAGCAAGTGCCTTACAGTATGAGGCACCAAACAGTCATCGCAGTACGGTTGGTATTCACCGGACATCAGATGACTGTGGGTTAGGCGAAAGTGACCAATGCGCAGACGAGCTAAGGCTATCTGCAAGCGACGTTCTCGTACTTGTATATTGGAATAATCCCATGGGTGAGACACAGTCCTTATAACCTGAACCATTTTCGAGGTGGCACCACAAGCATCCTACCGCTCCTGTCAAATAGCAATGATCGCCTCGCGAATCACCGGAAACACGCCCGTACATGGGACTGGGCTAAGGGTGGCAGTCTTATCTGCCGCTTCCCTAGCTAGCCTATCAGCCCGTTCGTTCCCGGCCACGCCAACGTGGCCCGGCACCCAATAGAACCTAACACGATATCCCCAGTTGCTGAGTATATACAGCCATTCAAGTGCAGATAAAACTAAATGATAAATCAAAGGAGTAGAGGAGTTACGCGCAGAAAGTACGCAACGAAAATCACTATACATAACAAAAGAGTTGACTGGAAGTATAAAAATTGTTCGTAAGGCAAGCACTATCGCCGACAGCTCAGCAGTGAAAACAGAAGCGACAGCCGGAAGACTACACCCACGACATAAAGAGGGAAACACAACACCAAATCCAACACCGGTATCAGATTTAGAGCCATCAGTAAAAACAGAAACGGAGTCTGAATGAGAAGAACAGTGCTCTAAAAACAACGCATGGGACGCATATGCCGGCAAATCCTTCTTAACCTCGAAAACAGGGGCACACACGGACACATCGGGAAACTGCCAGTACCCATCCTTAGGCAACCGATAAGGGTAGACGGGAGCAGAAGGATCCGACAACGCCGACAAAACAGACGCAGCCCGAAACCCAAAAGGTTTGGGGAGACAAGGGCGGGTAGCATAGCAGGCGAACGGGAATCCCGCAAGATCGACCTGCAGGAAACTGACCCAGGAAGGCATTGGGTCCGGAACCAACACCGAACCAACGAGGATTGGCGACGCAAATCCAAAGGCAGGACGCCAGCATCCACAAGGAGACTAGGTATCGGAAAAGACCTAAAGGCACCTGTAGCCAAGCGGATCCCAGCATGGTGCACGGAATCTAACACACGTAGGCGGGCCTCCGTGGCAGACTAGTAGACCTCACAGCCATACTCCATTTTGGAAAGGATGAGTGTCCTGTGAAGGAGGAGGAGAGTGTTCCTATCCGCACCCCAAGAAGTATGAGCCAAAACCCGAAGGAGAGATAAGGCTTTCTTATAAGCCGCCTTATCGAAACGAATATGAGTGTGGTAATAAATAGGAACTATCGCTGGTTTACCCTCATTAGTAAACTATTGTTAAGTACATGGTTATTGGATTATTAAATAGGCTCGGCACCACTGCGCCGGTATTCCGAGTCGAAGTGTGAGCCGCGACGTGAGTGCTGCCTCACTCCTTGACCGCTGCTCGCACTACTTGGCCAGGCTGGCATGGCTGCCTCTCAACGCGTCTTCTATTAGGCCATTTCAGGTGTGTATTATAGTGTTTCGGCGGGAGTGCTTTCACTGATATTTGTCTGATTCCTTTTAGTTAAGTTTGTTATATCTTAGTTTAAGTGTATTGTTTAAGAGTATTGTTTAAGTGTATTATTTCTCCGTTGCAGTACCCTACGTTCTGTTTTATGTCTATTAAAGCCTACACTATGGCTCGATGTGTTTCTCTACTCACATAATTTTAATAGACATGAACAAGTCTCCAGTGCCTGAGGGTCCGTATCCACCACCTCATACTTCGACGGAATGGAGCGTCTGTTGAAACCTGAGAGGTTGGATTGTGACTCTAACTCACCCACAGTAGCACAGGGGTGGCGGCACTGGCTATAGACCTTCAGGACCTACATCGCCGCTCTGCCCTAAGGGAATCTGAACAAGCTCGGACTCCTCATCAATTTTGTGTCGCCCAAAATTTATGAAAGTATCTCCGAGTGCACTACCTACGACGACGCCTTAACCAATCTACAATCTCAGTTTGTGAAGCCAACTAATGAAGTGTTTGCGCGTCACCGCCTTGCGACTCGCCGTCAGGAACCAGGCGAGTCTTTGGATGAGTATTTTCGTGCCCTGAAAGTTCTAAGTAATGTGTGTAATTATAAGGCGGTAACAGCAACTCAGCACTGTGAAGAATACATTAGGGATGCGTTCATCAGTGGCTTGCAATCACCAGCGATCAGGCAGCGTCTTTTGGAAAATAAGACGCTTGATCTGGCTACTATGTATGACCAGGCACGGGCTCTCGATTCGGCGCAGAAAAACTCCGAGTCTTAAGGTCTCCGTCCTCACGCCTGTTGAGTGCAGCACATGAAAATACGACCAATATTAGTGATGTGGAATCCGAATCTATTCTCGTAGCAAGTGCTACAAAAGCAAAGTGTTTCTTTTGTGGCCTTCTACGGCATCCACGTTCAAAGTGCCCTGCTCGAGAAGCGGTGTGTCATAAGTGCCAGAAGAAGGGTCACTTCTCGAAAGTATGCCGAAGCTCCAGTGTAAGTGCTTCTGTGACTCCTAACAATGACGCTGTGCTTGCTACCATAACTAGTGCTGCTACTGCTAGTGTCTTGTCGAAGGCAGTTGCTAGAGTTTCGATCAACGGAATCGAAGCTGATAGCCTCATTGACAGTGGTAGTTCAGGGAGTTTCATTCATCCAGATCTAGTTAAACGCCACTCATTAAATGTGCAATAATCTCAAAGTGCAGTGACCATGGCTTCCACATCTCTTTCTCACACGTTCACACGTCTGGAGTTTGCAAGGTTAACATTAAAGTGAACGGCCGGGATTATGAAAGTGTACGTCTGACTGTGCTCCCGAAACTGTGTTCTGATGTAATTCTTGGCCAAGATTTTCAAAAACTCAATGAAAGTGTGCAGTTGAACTACGGTGGTGATTTGCCTCCGCTCGTTATTTGTGGACTCGGTGTGCTAAAGATTGATCCTCCAGAGTTGTTTGCTAATCTTACAGCTGATTGTCATCCTGTGGTAGCCAAATCTCGGCGCTACTCCACTGAAGATCGTGAATTTATAGAAAACGAAGTACAAAGGTTATTGAAGGAAGGAATCATCGAACCAAGCAACTCTCCGTGGCGTGCCCAAGTGGTTGTCGTGAAAGGGGTGTCCCGCAAGAAGCGGCTGGCCATAGACTATTCTGAAACCATGAATAAGTTTACACTCCTTGAATGTTACCCCCTTCCTCGTATTGATGAAACAGTGAATAAGATAACACAGTATAGAGTTTTTAGTACCATTGATCTGCGCAGTGCTTATCATCATGTGGCCATCAAAGATACAGACAAGCTGTATACAGCTTTTGAAGCAGGAGGCAAACTTTACCATTTTGCAAGAATCCCATTCGGAGTCACTAATGGAGTTGCTTGTTTCCAAAGAATTATGGATTCGCTGATTAAGGAGGAAGGACTTGTTGGTACCTACGCCTATTTAGATGATGTCACCATCTGTGGAAAGACGCAACAAGAACATGATGACAATCTCACCAAATTCCGTGAAGCTGCTGCGAGGAGAAACATGAGCTACAATGAAGACAAGTGCACATGTTCAACCCAAAGTCTCAGCATTCTAGGCGAAGAAGGTCTAATTCGTCCCGATCCTGAGCGACTACGACCTCTTCGTGACCTACCCTTGCCGATGGATATGAAATCACTCCGTCGTGCTCTTGGGCTTTTTGCTTATTATTCGCATTGGGTATATGATTTCTCTGACAAAATTCGTCCCCTGAGTAACACCACTACCTTCCCAGTGACTGAAGAGGCAGAACAGGCATTCCAACAACTCAAGAAGGACATAGAGTCAACTGTGGTTAAGGCTATCGATGAATCGCTGCATTTTGAAGTGGAGACTGACGCCTCGGATACTGTTATTGCCACCGTCCTTACTCAGGCTGGACGTTCGGTTGCCTTTTTCTCGCGAACTCTTCAGGGACCCGAGAGACGTCATGCTGCTGTTGAAAAAGAGGCTCAAGCTATTATTGAAAGTGTCCGCCATTGGAGACACTACTTGACTGGAAGACATTTCACCATTAAAACTGACCAACGCTCTGTAAGATTCATGTTTGATAAACAACATAAGATAAAAGTCAAGAACGATAAGATCCTAAGGTGGAGAATAGAGTTATCTTGTTATGACTTTGATATAGTTTACAGACCAGGCAGAGATAATATTACTCCTGACATATTTTCCAGATCATATTGCAGCATGACGTGCCACGACCAGCGGTCCCTGTCAGCCATTCACGATGCCTTGTGTCATCCCGGCGTTACACGGTTGCTTCATTTCATCAAATCTAGGAATCTGCCTTACTCTGTGGAAGACGTCAGACGATCTGTCAGTTCATGTAAAGTATGTGCTGAATGCAGACCAAGCTTTCACCAGCCCGAGAGAGCCCATCTCACAAAAGCTACACAGTCATTTGAACGCCTCAACATAGACTTTAAAGGACCCCCTTCCTAGCACAGATAATAAGAAGTATTTTCTCAATATTGTTTACGAATATTCAAGATTTCCATTTGTATTTCCATGTCCCAATATGACTGCTGCAACAATTGTTAATTGCCTCTCTCAACTCTTCTCTATTTTTGGTATGACAGCGTACGTGCACTCAGATAGAGGAACATCATTCATGAGTAAGGAAGTACAAGACTTCCTGGTCAGCAAAGATATTGGCTGCAATCGGACCACTGCGTATAATTCCCAGGGTAATGGTCAGGTTGAACTGTTCAATGGGAGTATATGGAGAATCATTACAGTGCTTTGAAGTCTCGTGGCCTGCCAATCCAGTCCTGGCAAACTGTCCTTCCTGACGCCCTCCATTCAATTCGTTCATTACTGTGCACTGCTACTAATGCTACTCCTCATGAACGTCTTTTTAATTACGCTCGTCGTTCTTCAACAGGAATTGCTATTCCATCTTGGTTATGTGAGCCTGGCCCGGTCCTGCTGAGGCGCCACATACAAACAAGCAAGACCCCCCTCTCTTGTAGATGAGGACGAACTTATACAAGCAAAACCTCAGTACGCCCACATTCGGTATCCGGATGGTAAGGAGGGCACTGTATCTGTCAGACACCTGGCTCCTGCTGGTTCTGAAACATGCGTTGATCCTGGCTATGAAACAAGTGACGTGCCTTCCCATACTGTAGAATCTACTAATGTGACTCCTCAAGAAGAATCTGCTCCTGAGTCTACCTCAATCCCGCTACCCCAACAGGAGCTTACTGAGGAAGTTCCAGTACCTGGGCGCTACCCCAGCCGTATCAGACGTCCACCTACTCGCTTCGAATCGTCGTGAATATTACATTCTTCTGTAAGGGGTGGTTGTGGTAATAAATAGGAACTATCGCTGGTTTACCCTCATTAGTAAACTATTGTTAAGTATATGGTTATTGGCTTATTAAGGTAGGCTCGGCACCACTGCGCCGGTATTCCGAGTCGAAGTGCGAGTCGCGACGTGAGTGCTGCCTCACTCCTTGACCGCTGCTCGCAATACTCGGCCAGGCTGGAATGGCTGCCTCTCAACGCGTCTTCTATTAGGCCATTTCAGATGTGTATTATAGTGTTTCGGTGGGAGTGTTTTCACTGATATTTGTCTGATTCCTTTTAGTTAAGTTTGTTATATCTTAGTTTAAGTGTATTGTTTAAGAGTATTGTAAAAGTGTATTGTTTCTCCGTTGCAGTACCCTACGTTCTGTTTTATGTCTATTAAAGCTTACAATATGGCTCAATGTGTTTCTCTACTCACATCAATGAGGAACCCAAGTAAGACGGCTGTCGAAGAGAAGACCAAGATAGCGAGTGGTCTCCTTACATGAGATACGCCTATGTGCGAGATAGAGATCAGGATTTGGATGAACACCGCGGAGGCGGTAAAAGTGTTAATTGAGAAATGGAGTTTCCGCTCAATCAGAGGCATCCGTGCAGCTGAGAAAGAAATGGAGAGGTCGTTCACATAGAGAAAACTATGGACACCATCAGGAAGGACACTAATACCATAATAATAATAATATTAATGGCCACTGCAAAGAGCGTAACACTTAGAATGCTATCCTGGGGCACACCATCCTCAAGCGCACATGCCTCTGATAGAATACTCCCCACGCGAACCAGTGAAAGACGATCTGATAAAAACTGCTTGATAAAAATAGGGAGGCGGCCGCGAAGACCAAATTCAAAGAGACTAAGTAAAATACCATGGCACCAAGCCGTTTCATACGCCTTTTGCAAGTCAAAGACGACTGTTACGTGGTTGTGATTTTTTGCAAATGGCGAGCAAATAGAAAAGTCCAAGGATAAAAAAGCATCAGTGGTCGATCGCACCTTTCGAAAACCGTACTGCAGCGGGGTCAAGAAATTCCCGCTCTCCAGGTACCACATTAGCCGCACGTTTACCATCTTCTCCAGCACCTTGCAGATGCATGAAGTCAAAGAAATAGGACAGTAGTTAGTGGCTTGTAAATGATCCTTTCCAGGCTTCGTGATGGGAATGACTACGGCCACACTCCAGGCAGAAGGAAAGTCACCGGTACGCCAAATAATATTGTAAAGACCCAATAAATATTTAAAAGCAATATCAGACATGTGTCTCAAGAAAGCATAAGGGATGTCATCGGGAACTGGAGACGAATCACAGCACTGGGATAAAGCCGTCATTAGTTCGCCGGGAGAGAACGGGACATTATAGGACTCCCCGCCAGGGGAGGCAAAGTCCACATCCACAGCCTCCAAACCCTGGCTATGCCGAGCCCCTGGTGCAGTAGGTTCCCTCCGAGAGACACTAGAAAAGTGGCCGACAAACAGGTCAGCAACAGTTTTAGGATGTGCCACCTTCTCCCCAGCATGGGACAGGACCGGAGGAGGAGGGGGAGAAAACTTTCCAGAGATCTTACGGACTTTGTTTAAGACTGCCGTGAGAGGAGTTCGAAAGGTGATGGAAGAGAGATAAACCCTCCAAGAACGTCGCTGAGCCTCCTTTAAAATGCGTCGCGCTCGAGCACGGGCTCGCCGAAAAGCCTCCAAGCACAGAAGGTGTCCACGGTGGTGGCAAAGTCTCGAAAAAGCAGACCGTTTTTCTCTCACAGCAGCAGTGCAATCTGCGTTTCATCAGGGAACAGGATGCTTGGGAAACCAGCCAGATGTTTTGCGGATAGACTGAAGGGCCGCAGAGTGCAAAACATCTGTGAAATAGTCAGCGGCATTGTTACAAGTACCAAAATCAGCCAACGGACGAACAGAGGAGGTAAGATCGGTAAAACGCTGCCAATCCGACCAATCTAGGCGCCAGCGAGAAAGACGCGACTGCTTTTTAGAATTCACAGATTCTAATAAAATCGGAAAGTGGTCACTACCATACAAATCTGGTAGGACCTGCCAGGTAAAATCAAGAAGAGTATTTGATGTACAAACTGAAAGATCAATAGAAGTAAAAGTTCCCGTCTGACTATGAAAGTGTGTTGCATCACCAGTGTTTAAAGGTTCCAAACCCTCATCCTCAATAAAAGAAGCAATTACTATCCCGCGAGGGTTGGAAGCACCACCATCCCACAAAGGGTGGCGACCGTTACAATCTCCCAACAAGAGGAAAGGAGAAGGAAGAACACGCGCTAGGCCGTCAAGATATGGCCTTACGACAGGAACACCAAGAGGGAGATAAAGGCTACGCAATATATAAAATCTACCAAGGAAAACCTTAACTGCAACAGCCTGCAGCGGGGTGTGAAGCTGTTGGGAAACAAACGGGACATCAGAGCGAATGAAGATAGCGGTGCCACCGTGGTGGCTCTGACCAGGAATAGGGGTACTTAAGAAGGCACTATACTCGGGAGGATTTGAGTGAGTGAAGTCCCCGAGCATCGTCTCTATGTAAACAAAGACGAGCAGGAGAAAACCTGGAAATCAAAACTCGGAGCTCCCCCCAAGAGGCCCGGAGACCTCTACGATTCCATTGGAGGATCCAGAAAATATTATTTAGAGTTTTGTGGCGGGCGAATCCCTGTGAGGGACCCTTCTTTACCTTTTACTTTACCGACCTGACTGGGAACGGTAATACGGTGAGTACTTGAAAGGCCAGAAACCCTTGCAAGAGGGGTAATCAGAATACGAGAAGAGTCGGACTGAAGGGTCGATTCTTTTGAACGGGAATCCACTTTGGCAGGGATACCCGTGCTACCCATACTCTCCGCACCACCAGAGCCAGAATGCTCCGGTGAGATTGAACTAACAGGAGGACTGTCACGGCTCACAGAAGTTACGGAATCTTGGGACGCAGAACGACCCAATTGACGAGGCAATGCGCCTTCGACCAACGGCGTATCTTGGAAAACATCCATACCAGCTGCTGCATAAATATCAGCAACAACAAAATTAAGGGAAGAAGACCGCTCCAAAGAACGGACAGAATCGACCGCAGAAGTTGACGAGGCTCCGTCAGCAGTCTTCACACAATTGGAAGGACCGATAGAAACTTTAGACGGGGGCACATTCAACAGGTCAACCGAATCCGAGGAGCTATGGTGGCGTTTATTAGCAGCCCTATTGGATCTCCCGCGCTCTGGACTCCGAGGCGCTTGAACAGGTGGGGCAAAGTGCGATCCTGTTCTAGCGGAAGAAAACACATCACAAACCGCAGGGACACAGTCGCCAGTCTCGTTGAGCACAGAAAACTGGTTGCGGACAGGAACCAGAGAGGAGACAGGAGAGGAGGGACTCTTCGGTAGAGAAATTTCAGAATTAGAATCACAGACAACGGACTGGGACGATAAGCGGGAGCCCAAAGAACAGGCGTAAGACATAGCCTCACCGCTCTTCCTTTGCCTATAGGCAAGCTCCTTGCGTGCACTGCCAAGACTGATAAATAAGGTGTTAGCCAGGCAAAGGACGTATTCCTCAAGGCGATATCGTGGACAATCCCGAGAGCACAACTGGCGAGCAGCACGGCATAGGAAACAGTAAGAACTGGCGTCACATTCATGCATGGCGTGGGCGCCGAGAGCAGAGCAACGGCCACAACGAGAAGCTTCATTGCAGTGTTTCCGACTATGACCAATCGCATAACACCCGTAACACCGAAGTGGCCTATCCACAAAATAATTAACACGGAGACGAAGAGGACCGACGTGATCATAGTCAAGGTGAGAAGAACCGAAGAAGGTGAGGATGATCATGTTGCCCTTCCCCCTTAACCTTCCATACTTTCTGCACCGTAGGAGGGCACATGGCATAAATTTCTTCCTCACTGAACCCCCGCAAGTCATAATTGAATATGATATCCCTACTGTAGTTGAACGTCCGGTGGGGTCGCACGGAAGCGAATATGCAGTCGGGACCGCACCGGAAATGCAGCAACATTCTGGCCTGCGTAAGGTCCTTCAAGAGCCCTTTCCAGTAACGGCGGACGTTCTCCCGTGATATGGTGCCGATCTTCTGCTGGAGAAACCGGGAAGCACGGATATAATTTTCTCGGCCGTTGCGATAGTAGGCAACGAACCACCGGGGGTAGGGGCCTGGCGAATCTCGGGATAGGCTTCTTCAGCAGCACATTCGAAGATGTTCAGAACATATTCTGAGTCCGATTCAGCCACATTGTCGGAGGACAGAACTTCAGCACGAAGACCAGGCATATCAAACATGTCCACGGCGTTAATAGGAGCCCTCGCCTCTGCAGCAGTGGCGAAGGTCACATAACATCTGTTCGCAGGGCAGTCGTCGTCGTATATTTGCCGGATCCTAACGACATCTCCGTAGGGCTTCATGACATCTTAAATGGCCCCGTAGGAAAAGTGGCAAGGGAGATCGTGGAGAAGAGGACATCAAGCCTCTCGGAAACCGGCGTAGCAGAGACACATCGAGGACCAGGTTGAACCACCTCGAGGGCTTGGTCGCCCACCTTTCGAGGGATTGAAGATGAATGCTTACCCATATGGCAGTATTATGTAGTAGTTGGCCCCAGAGGCCAAGAGCTACTGCCTACCGGACAGACGAGGGGACCGAGTGCTGGCCGCCGTGAGCGGGGTACATCGTTCCCCACGGGACTGCTCGGTTTAAAAAGCAGCATCCATGGATCTGAAAGTTTGTTCACGACGGTGCTGAGACCCCCTTCCCCAACGCTCTCCGGCCCAGATACCCAACCATCCAACACAGGGTGTCCCATAGAGGGGGCCCCTTCTGGCGGGCGTCACTGTTGACCCGTACTGGCAGCCTAACTCATGGGAACCATTTAGTCTGACCCTTCCCTGGTAGACCTTACTAGCATGGAAAACCCTCTCTGCCCACAAAGGGGGAGAGCATGGGTTGAAACCCTCTCTAGCATAGCTCCCCGGATACTTCAGGCACGCAAGCCCCTCCACCACGACAAGGCGGCTTCTGCTAGGGAGAGCAGTAATAATAGCGATAGAAAATTATTCGATCAGAACATCGAAGTAAGTAATTCATTTGAAAGCGTAATTTTTGGAGACTTTAATCTTCTTGTAACTTCATGGGGAAATTCTCTGAAATTTCATATGGGTCACGAGTTATATAATAATTTGTTAGAGACTGGCTTATGTCAGCACGTAAGCAAACTCACGAGAGGTGATAATATGCAAGACCTTGTATTTTCAACAAACGATAGTCTAGTAAATAACGTTAATACGGGCCCTGAATTCAGCATCAGCGACCATAAAATTCAGAAAGCTTTTAACAGATACTGATTGGAGCATAGTAGAAAACGAAATCGATGTAAATAAATCGTGGGAAAAGTTCTATAACATCTTAAATGGAGCCGTTAAATTATTCATTCCCGTTTGTAAGACACGTCCACGTAAAAATTAAAATATTAATAAACCAAAATGGTGGAATAGCCAGATTGAGGCAGGATTACTACTTGAAAAGCGCGCACATGATAGATATTTACTATCACAAAACGAAACCGATAAAATAGAACACGAAAGACTAAGACGCGAAACAAAAAAGATGATTAGACGAAGTAAAAAAGATCTCGAAAGTTATATTGCATATAAAACAAAATCCATCCCCAAAGAATTTTACATCTACGTACGTAATAAAAAAGTTTTCACAACTAATATTGGCCCACTCCAAACGGTAAGGAAATAAATACAGAATCAGAAGTGGCCGAAGTACTAAATGCTTATTTTGCATTTGCTTTTACTTTTGAAGACACCGATGAAAGCCAGAAAGTAAACCCAGCTAGATCTAACTTAATTCCTTTAAGCGATTGTCACTTTACTGAGAATACTGTAACTAAGGCACTTGATAAAATTAAAATGAATAAAACTTCTGATCCTGATAGTATTGCACCGAGAGTCTTAAAAGAGACAATATATCAAATTAGCAAACCTCTTTCAATACTATTCAATAAATCTTTAAATTCTGGAAAAGTTCCCGACATTTGGAAATTAGCTAATGTTACCCCTATATAAAAGAAAGGAGATAAAAGACTACCGATTAACTACAGACCAATTAGTCTCACGTAGTAGTTAAATTAATGGAAACTATAATACGCAATAAACTAGTGACTTTTCTTGAAGAAAATAGCATGATTAATAATTTTCAACATGGTTTCCGCAACAAACGCTCTTGCTTAACGAATCTCCTTGATTTTTATAACGATGACGAGACAAAAGCGGTTGATATAATTTATCTCGACTTTCGAAAAGTATTTGACAAAGCTCCCCACAAACAGTTATTAAAAAAATTAGAATCACACGGCATATCTGGGAAAATTCTTAAATGGTTTGAAGACTGGCTTTCCGAAAGAAGGCAGTGCTTTGTGATAAACGGTAAATCATCTAACTGGCGAGACGTTAAAAGTGATGTGCCACAGGGTTCAGTACTTGGTTCCATTCTTTTTCTAATTTATGTCAATGATGTTAGTGATGGCCTGTAAGATATCAAAATTTGCCGACGATACGAAAATCACGAGTAAAGTAACTACAACCGCCGATAAACTACAATTTCTATCAAACCTCAACATGTTAGTCAGTTGGTCAAAAAAATGACATGAAATTTAATGTTGATAAATGTAAAGTTTTGCATATCGGTAGCAACAATCAATTCACTAAATATACAATGAATGACTCTGAACACTCCAAGGTTAACCATGAAAAAGACTTACGGGTAACTATTAGTAACGACCTCAAACCAGATAAACATAGTTTAGACGTTGTAAAAAAAAGCTAACAAACTGGTCAGCTTCATCGGTAGAACTTTTGAGTATATATCTGAAAAAAGTTTTCCTTACACTATATGATGCATTCGTACGCTCTTATCTAGAATATTGCATTCAGTTTTTGTCACCATACTATAGAAAAGATACTAATAAGCTGGAGAGAATACAAAGAAGAATTACTAAAATTATCCCAAGATTGCTAAACAAGTCTTACGAAGAACGACTAAAGGAGCTATACTTATTCAGTTTATCCAAACGTAGGCTACGCGGGGACCTAATTGAGGTTTAAAAATATTCCATGGTTTTGATAATATTAACATAAACAACTATGTAACTACCGATCTCACAAGCACCACCCGTAATAATGGCTTCAAGATCATTGGTAAGCGTTTTAGACCGAATAAAGCGAAGCACTTTTTCTTCAATATAATCGCAAATGTTTGGAATTCTCTCCCAGCATAAATAGTTAACAATATTACAATTGAATCTTTCAAGAAAAAACTCGATAAGCACTTAGCATCCGTTCACCAAGTCGAATATTTCACTACTGCGTAACACTTTTATTTATTTATTTATTTATTTATTTATATATTTAATTATTTATTTATTTATTTATTTATCTATTTATTATTAAATTTAATTTGTTTATTTATATTATTAATTTTTTTTTTTTTAGCATAGATTAATCCTTGTTTTTCTCACTTTCCTATACAAATTCCTTCAGCTTCAGCTGGAGGACGGGATGGGTGGGGAAGAGCCTTCCACTTTGCTGTCCTTTTGTCTGTTTCAAGTAGATATTATAGTAGTAGTAGTGTAGCTAAACAGATAGCCTCGTTAGGTCCAGTAGGACTGTTGCTGTCTGTTCTTCCTTTGTACTGCTTTGTTCTGGATTCTAATCGGAAGAGCACCAATATTGTATAAGCGACTACTTGGACACTAGAAGCGCATTCTGGTGAGCACAAAAAGACATGTTATCTTGATCCATCTTGCTCTGTCTTAATCGAAATCCATTTTTGTTAGAGCCGGAGAAACAAGATGAATCGAGAAAACTTGATTAGTCTTGATCCTAAAACCCTCACTGTATCATCAGCAATGGAATTCATCCACATATAAATACTATGGAGAATGAGGATCTTAAATGAGTTGAAATAAGTGTTTAAGGATAGAAATATGTACATCATATGAAAATAGCTGAGGTAACATTATAACAACATAATAGAGTATTTAATAGTTAGTCTCAGCTATGATGCTTTTATAAACATTTCATTTTCTTAAACATGACGGCTTTAAATGAGTCACAATAAGTGTTTGAGGTGTGAGATGAGAAGTATGTCACATGAAAATCGCCACGAAAACAGTATAAAAGCACAAAAGAGTACTTCACTGTTAGCCTCAGCTCAGATACCACAGACAATTTATTTATTCCGGTTGCATGAGGGAAAGTAAACGTTCACTGAGCAACAATATCATGACTGTGAAATGATTGTGACAACGTAGGCAGCACGGGAAGCTACATTCCCCTATGATAGTCTGCCTCACAGCCCCTCTGAGTTAACATATCTAATAAATATTTTGCAATTAACTGGGGCAAATTGCATCACGTGCAGCATATATAGAAGCATATGGAAAAAATATGACATTAATAGTTATATTCTATTGGCTCTCATGACTTGTCCCCTGCGGGAATCGGTTCGTAATCAAAATTTTGCGAGTTATCTAATAAGCTTGATCTCAAATGTAGCTCCATGGAAGATAATCATCTTAATTACATTGGTTGAAACAAGCTTTAGGAGATTAAGCAAATCATAGAAATACATGTATGATCATTGAAAGACATTAGCCCACTATTAATCAGGACCTGGAGCTGTTCACCATCGACATTTTAATTGTAGAAAAGTTGACTTTTATGGTAGATGAGGTTCTTAGATAGGTTTGATAAAGCCAGTATGATTAGATAACAGAAGCAGACATTTGCACATATATAGTTAACATTGTGAACATTACTTTTACTGACCACATTAATCAAGCCCCACTATGTTATTATTTTACATCTCCATACTCGCATTGGGCAAGATGCGGTAGAACCTCCTGTCGACACTCCTCACATTCATATATTCTCAACTGCTTTGAATTCAGCTCAATCACGCACAAATATTTTGCATTGCTCTATAGACATCCTTCCTGCATTTAAAGCTTTTTTTCACACTGTTCATTCATCCAATTCGTGATCTTTCTCTCAACCTCATGCCTCTCACATCAAACCTATTTATTCTATCGATCAATATTCTTCAATCATTCTCTCCACGTGCTTAAACCATTGCAGCAATACCTGTTCTGCTTGATCAGCCAACTTTCTCACAACACCAGCTCTGCACACTTCCTCATTTCTTACTCGATCCAAACGTGTTACTCAATACATACAACTGAAACACTTAATACAAATTACATTCAATCTATTTTTCTCTGTTACTCACACAATTCATGCTTCAGTTCCATCCAGTGGAGTTGGTATTAGAACTCCATCATACAACCTGCTATTTGCATTGATTCCAAGTGATCTAAAATGAAACATTCTACTCATTACTCTCCATATCTTTCATATTTCATTCCTTCTAGACGTCACCTATACAACTCTTCCTCCATTCATAGCAACATACGACTTCAAATACTTAAAATATTTCACCTCCACAAGAAACTCACCATTCATCACTACATTTACCATCCTAGTAGCTACTGTCCTCGTACGCTTCATCACATTACTGTTACTCTAATTCATTCTCAGTTTTCTCCTTTTACACAACCTTCCAAAATCGTCAATCTATTTTTTCAAATTCTCATCTGAATCATCCACCAGTGTTGTATCAATTTCAGCAACAATTGGTTTAGATTCCAGTCTCTACAATCAACATCAATTAAACTCGTTTCTATGAAACATTTTCAAGTTTTATCTGATAAACAAATTTGAAAATGGATTTAAAAAAAAGATTAACACTTTTTTTTCTTAATTTTATATCATAAACCCTTGGCGCCAGTAGGCTTATTGAAGCACAAATGGACATGTCTCGCCTATTATTTGGCGCAGGTTTTACAGATTTTTATCGTGACGCCTCAAATATTTAGGTTCTCTCGTGAACATGTTGAGAACGTGCGATGCTAATCACTGCTACAGCTTCAAACGCATATAAACGTAGTTAATCCCGTCTGATGACAGTATGACAGCAATTTGGCTAGTTCTTGGCCACTCGGTGGTGATATCAAAGAATGGAAAGTGGTCAGCGTATAACGAGGATTTGAACCCGGAGGCTCGTATACCAGAGCGCTAGACCACTGTACCACCGCCTCCCAGATTACTTATTTTGTAGCGCCAGATAGCCTTGCGTACGTGTTGTTTAAACGGTAGTTTCATATTGAAGCTAACATGTGTTCGACAAGCCTAAGAAGACCAAAACAATTATATAATAGGCTTAATACGAGAACTATGAGAGCTGTTTAAGGCACCTTTAAAACTGTAGCCGTTACACAATATTGTGATGGATGAACATTTTTGTTATGTGGTATGAGAAAACTCTCATAGAAGTTAATAAATTGGGATATTACGATGTATTTAGAGAGGTGTTATTTCAGGTTATTGGATGTAAGGAGGAGGAGGAGGAGGAGGAGGAGGAGGAGGAGGAGGAACATCATATTGATCGGACACATGAAGACACTCCGCAAACACACACACACACACACACACACACACACACACACACACACACGCACACACACACACACACACACACACACACACACACACACACACACACACACACACACACACACACACACACACACACACACACACACACACACACACACACACACACACACACACACACACACACACACACACACACACATAATTGAACCTTATTATTAACACACCTTCAATCTCATCAAATTTGAAAAAGAGTGTCGAAAACTTTACAAACTTATGTCATGATTCTCTC
>JAXIVD010008066.1:12500-18450 GCA_036785275.1 Cancer borealis | reverse complement strand
ATACCCTGCCACCTAGCCATCAGGTCAACTTTAATACTGCCACCCAACAACTCACTGTGCACCTCCGCAGGAAGACCCAAAGAAGAGCGAGCAGCGTGTATAGCAGAGTAGTAGGAAAGGGTGGGACGTGACAAAACCTTACCAGATGTTATAAGCAGAGAGCCAGCAGACTATGAACGAGAAGAGGAAAGAGGAAGGAAAGAGAGGGGAGTTGACAGCATTTCCAGTTTCATGAAGCGTGGAAAGAACGTGTGAAAACATATTTTAAGTATTGTCAGTATGAATAGGAAACAGAAGTATGAAATTAATATGTAATACGAAAGATTGAGAGCCAGAGAAATGTAAAAATATTAACCAAAGAATGGAAAAGGATAATACGGTATTAATTAAAAATGCAAAATTAAATGATGGTATGAACATTATAAACTATACATGAATTTTATATATGAAGTTTATGAAAGACACATTGTAAGATCATTAGGAGGCTAAAAGAAAGTAGCAATTGTATCATAATTCAAAACATGATAAGTCACGTAAGTCAAAAGAATATGTAGTGTTATAAACCAAATTCTTCACATATAATCTTCATGGAATATTGTTAGAAGTGTAATGCAGTAATTATTAAGAATTTTGATAAATATGATGGCTTCCACCACTGATAATGATGATGCATTCCCTACACATGACTTCATTACGGCAACAGAACTAAAAGCTTTCATTGATTTTCTGCACCACTGACATCATATCTTTTAATATTCATAATGTGAATTGTTTGTTTCCAAGAAATACTGAAAGGAGCAAGACTAATGTCACATTAGCTTTTCAATCAACAGTTCGGATAATGATGAAAGTAAGAACATCTATGGATGATTATTTATAATCAGTAAGGGTGGAAGATGAACAATTGAATATTATGTGTGGGTAGAAGATCCGCGATAATTACATTCTGCCAGTACTGAGCTTAGTGTGTCGGGGATGATTATGAGATTAATGGAGATATATGATCAGCGAAGTGAATCAGTGTGGAAAAGAGTATGACAATAGTTGGGGGAACAGGAAACAGGTAACACGGATTATTGAGATTCCAGACAATCTGTAAACTCTACAACTGGAGGAATAGTAAACATATTTTTGAAAGAGTGACGTAGGAATCCCAAAAACGTATGTGTGTGTGTGTGTGTGTGTGTGTGTGTGTGTGTGTGTGTGTGTGTGTGTGTGTGTGTGTGTGTGTGTGTGTGTGTTTGTGTGTGTTGTGTGTGTGTGTGTGTGTGTGTGTGTGTGTGTGTGTGTGTGTGTGTGTGTGATACATTGATTCAATACGTGAAAACAAGGAAGAATAAGCATGATAGAAGGGAAGGGAATCAAAATTGCAGAAAAAAAATGTTTCCAGAGTATAATAATCGTGCTGCTCTGATTATAATGATTGCTTGTCGTTATTATATAAGTAATGGAATCGTTATACATAGATATGCTCTAATTGAAAGTCCTCATCATTATGCTTTTATAATGTAAAGTTCATGATGACATGATAATTCAATTACAAGATGTAATGAATACTTCCTGATCAATTACAATATCTTATTCCCAAGCTAATCTTTCATGCACGCTTAACACCAAACATTATCTATACAGAAACTTAAAGAAAAGAATATAGATATACAATACACACTGACACACATTACACACACCATCACTTAGATCAGTCCTCAAGTTTTGGTAGTTGCAAACCAATAATAAGAAAACATTTAATTTCATTGTATGCATTAAGTGTTTGACTCCGCCGTGGCATGTTGTTTAAAAGTCAGGCTCTGTAATGGTAGACTAATGATGGTCAATGTGCAATTAACCCGAGAACAGAATGAACGCCTGTACACTTACCAGCCCAGTTATTACCGCGGCTCTTGATAATTTTTCTGATAGTTTTTCTGTGGTGATCAAAGGCAAAATCTGGATGTGTGGGTTTGTGGAGATAATGGGAATGGAGTCGTAATGATTGGCACATGAACACGTTGGAGATACTAAGTTAGATGTTGATACGTTTGATAAACTCATATATTCATGTTATTTTTCGTCAGTTGATTATAATACATCAGACATAATATACGAGCAAATTTGAAATATTGTGGAATGTTACACAATGACCTAAATTATATTGTAAGTCAGGTCAAGTGAAGCATCTGTGGATAACAAAAAGCCATGAAATGATGCCACAATTAACATACCTGTCTACAAGGCTGCATCACCACCTACCATTTACCTAAGAACGAACACATATTTTACGGAAAAGCGACACCAAGCGTAAACAGAACACACCAGTTGTAAACAGAACACATCGATTGTAAACAGAACACATCATCCGTTTCAGTCATGACGATGCAGTGCTCCTTGTTAGATCAACTGTGTTCCATTAAAGAGAGAGACTCAGGACAGACACACACCAATACATACTACTCAGATCATAGCCTTGTGTCCAGGTTTACATCAACCATCTTCCCTTCCTTGAATTTTGCAACTCTCTCTCTGTCTCTGTCTCTCTCTCGCTCTCGCTCTCGCTCTCTCTCTCTCTCTCTCTCTCTCTCTCTCTCTCTCTCTCCAGCAAATGAAGCTTGCACCTATGTTCCTGTCCTTCCAACACGACCATCTATCTCTCTTTTGGACACACCTCACCCGAGACGAGGACTTGGCGAGGAGCGTCTTTGGGACTCTGTAAGCACGTTGAAGGTCATTGACATCTCCTCAGCGACTGGAATTTTTTTTTTCCATGTTACCGTTGGGAAGCATAGTTTTCAGTCCATACATCTATGCAATCGAGGTTACAGACTTTAGCATTCCCATCCTTCAATGTAATTTGTCTCCATCTAGAAGTCTAAGCAGAGCGGACGGGGACAAGAGGGTACGAAGGTATGAGGGGAGGGATAGGACGAGAAGTGGAACGGGCTACTGGTAAGAAGAATGGAAAAACTGGAAAGAGTGGCGGGTTTGAGCGATGGGAGGCACGGGAGGCTAGGAGAGGGCAGAGGTACCCGGCCAGCCTCAAGACAGTGTTTCAAGTTGAGTATCTCGGCTCAGAGGGATGAGCTCACCGTAACACTGCGTCATGTTTCTGGACGACGCTGCCGCAGAGGAAATATCATTCAACAGGTTTGTGTAGATTATCCAGTTCATTATTTATATTAATGGTTCTAGGCAATAGGAGGACACTGGTGGAATGGAATGTCATAGCAGCAGCGTTCCGGGAGATCTACCCTCAAGCTTAACAGCCTCGACTGACAACTGTATAAGACCACGTGAACGTTGCCTGTGTGTGGCTTGGTGATAAGAGGAATGAATGAACGTGCATCACCTGCCTCATCAGACATCATTCCGAATGTATCTTCCGTTTGGCCGGCACAGTCTGCCTATATTGTATGAATTGCAGGCTATCTCTACTTGTGTGTGTGTGAGAGAGAGAGAGAGAGAGAGAGAGAGAGAGAGAGAGAGAGAGAGAGAGAGAGAGAGAGAGAGAGAGAGAGAGAGAGAGAGAGAGAGAGAGAGAGAGAGAGAGAGAGAATTTAATATAAACTCATGAGATAGTAAATAAATTAAGTGAAGATGAAAAATAACCCCAATAGTAGCGAGATTGCGGGGATTTGAACGAAAGTTGTGTTTATGTGCATCATATTTTCTATCAATTGAATTTTTTTTCCATCGTTTTCCTTTTATTTACTTATTTCCTAGAAGGCATCTCGCGTGGACAGGGAAGAGATAGGAATACTAAACAAATTTGGTTAAACATCACTACCATTAGACGTGCCATCCAAGGCTTCCCCATAGTCCTGTCTGGCTTGCACGTGCACCTCTTGAGTCACACGCTGCCACGTTCAACAAATACCTATTTTCTCGCATAAACTTTCACATTCACCTAAATATATTTCAGGTCTCGGGTTTTCAGAAGGAATGACCAGCCCTTGAGAGTCCGAAGAGCAAGCCTGTAAACTTTTCCTAAACAAAAGAAAATTGTTCCTCCTCGCCAGGAATACAAGCTGGCCGTTCAAGGTTATTACTTATTTCTTAGGAGCATAAGGGACGCACACCTGCAGCACATTTCCGGCTTGAAAATGGTCACTTTCCTAAAGAGAAGCGGCTTCATTCGACGGAAAATATTCTCTCAACCTAACTATTCACTAAATATCTCCCCCAGTTCAAACCTTTCATCATTGGCGCAATCATATATGCATCGCTATTTGCAGATAATCGTGGAAACTAAATACACCCTAACGTCATAGCGACACAGCGGCCCGAGGCACTACGCTTCTGCTGCTTCTGAGGAACAACCACTTTGGAATAAACCCAATCAACAGTATGTAAACAGAAGAGCTCGTGAGTCGAATACGAGTACTTGATTGAGAAAACAAGATATTGGAAGTCTACCTTAAGGCTACCGTCCTACCCTTGGGAAAGAGGGTCCGGCAACTGGTAAGGCCCTGAAGTAGATGGGTGGCACGAAGAAAACGGAAGTAGTGAAGGAGATCCGAAGGCAGTTGTCCATCAAAATCAAATCTTGACATAAAAAGAAATGAGATCAAAACCAAGATTGGACCAACCTTAAAAAATCCACACATAAACAATTATAGATGAGTAAATGGCTGATGAATGTGTTGAAAGAAAAGGTCCTTCAAATTTCAAGGATCACTTCAAACTTCGTCAACAATATACAACAATAATCTTGATAAACAATGAAACAAATGTAAACAAGGAAATCAACATGAAAAGCGCACCCTGATATCCCAAGACAGACAACACCACACAACACTAACACAAGATGGACACAGATGAGCAACATTTCTGTCATACCTGAGCGAAGGAAAACGGGGAACAGGAGGGACATGGAAGGAGAGGAGAGCGTCCTAGGAGAGGGAGAAAGGGAAAGGACGTAAGGAGTTGGGGTGGGGAGAGAGTGCTACTAACAGAGAGGGAGGAGGCGGGGGAGGCGGGGGAGGCGGGGGAGGCGGGGGAGGCGGGGGAGGCGGGGGAGGCGGGGGAGGCGGGGGAGGCGGGGGAGGCGGGGGAGGCGGGGGAGGCGGGGGAGGCGGGGGAGGCGGGGGAGGCGAGGTGAAGAGCCTCTTACCAGGATGATGAAAGTCGTGTAGTGGGGTGGAGGGAGGGAGGGGGTCGTGCAACTCTTGAGGGAGGGGAGAGTCGCCTCGGGAGGGTGAGGCCCTGATCCTGCCTCCAAGCCAGCCAATCATAAAGGCTAAGCTAGCCGAGGAGCCGCTAGCAGGCCGCAGCCACTCCATGGTGGTTATTCATTACGGGCCACAGCCTGGGTGGGTCGCTACTGTCTCATGTCGAAGTCACAGCCGAAGGGGGATTTCTTTGTCTGCCAAGCCCCCCGGAGATAGTAGGATGCACAAGGATGCCGCCATGCGTGAAGCCTTGGCAAGCCCTCGGGAGACACAGTTCTTTCAGAAGAGCTTGTAATGTTACCAGAGTAGGACACGAGTGTGAAGTTGGAGGTGCCGCCGCAGGAGGTTGTCTCTGTGTAGTATTTCACATTTCCATTATACATCAAGAAGCTTGCAGTGGTATGAAAATATGCAGCAGTAAGCATTTTGTTCTGCTTTTGTATAAGTTCATGGTTACGATAAAGAATATTTTGTTATATGTTGAAGCCTAAGACGGCCTGTACACATGGCGTTGCACTAATAAGGAAGGTTTGCGAGGTGGTTTTCTCCCAGCACTGTACGCTCGTCAATAGAATTGTAAAAAGACACTTATCTGATCCGTAACTTTGAATATCAGTGATTATCATTTTTCTCTTTTTTGGGGCAAACAAGAATATTATATTTTCAACCTATTTTAATTACCTTTGTTTTACTCGTGAACTGCATTACACAACAATTATTTTTATCTATTTATTAGCCACGAATTAATTTACTTACATGAATCATACACAGATTGCCAGTGTTTA
>JAXIVD010008066.1:0-10000 GCA_036785275.1 Cancer borealis | reverse complement strand
TATTACTCTCATATTTCCGGAGCAGGAAGTGCAGCGAGCATCCTCCATTTTCCAGGCTCTCGGTGAAGCGCCACTGATGACGCTGCGATCCAAGACCAGAACACTCGAGACTGTTAAGAGTCGTAAAGGCAACGGGGGGTGAGTGTGTAGTGTGACTCACGCCTGGGCCTTCGTTAGGGGATTCCGCGTGTGGGAGTTATCGGGCGTAGGAAAAAGACTATAGGTGTGAGCAGGATAGTGTGTGTGTATCGAAGACAAGGACCGTGCTGGCTGAGAGGCGGCGGAGTATTAAGTGTTTCCAGGTTGATGAAGTTAAACTGATCGAATAATCGACTTGGTATTACATATCAAATAATAAATGATGTAGACAGTAAATGCAAGAAGATAAATATATAATGTACACTTAGTCATAGGCGCACACGGAGATAAAGGGAAGGACGCTGCAGTGGATTACTAAAGAGGGACACAAGGTCAACGGTAAAGGTGATTAGTTCAAGCCAATAATGGTAATTGTTCTGTTGGCATTACAAGTTGGAGCTTCACTTTTCAATTTGGTTTTCATTCTCGTTCTAGAATTCGTTTCTGGCCTGGTGATCTTTCCTTGCTTTCTCATTCCCCTTGACTCCCTCCGCTGCCTCTGTGCTCCTCTTTCACCTCTTCTCTCCTCTCCTCTTCTCTCGTATCCTATCCTTTCCTTTCGTCTCTTCTTTCTTCTCGTCTCCTTTCTCTTTCTCGTGTCCTTTCTCCTCTCCCCCTCCTGTCTCCCTTGTCTCTACACTATTCCTGTGTAATGAAACTCTTGACGTTTGCCCCATTTTCTGTGTCCGCCTCAGAAACTTCCACGACTTGACGGGGTTCAGCGTCTGGCTTCTCGTGGTAAAAGGGTTAAAGTCTTTGTGGCATCATGGTGGTGGCAAAGGGAGAGGACGGGATGCAAGGGATTAACATCTTGACTGTTTGGTGCAGAATGCTTCCAAAGCAAATCCTGCCTCAGTTTGAAACGAAGGCACAACTCTGCTCGGCTCGTATACGGTGAGCAGCTTGACTGCAAGTGCTCCCAGAGTTCCTAATTCCACGAAGCTGCCGAATGGCGATGTGAGAATCTCGCAGGCAAGGTGAAGTTTGAGTGTGTGTGTGTACCGGAGGTGCGCATCACAAGTTGTTACCAGAACACCTTAAACCGCCGGCCCGCCAAAGGGAAATGAAAGTCATGAGTGTCGCTCGCACCTTAAGGGAAACACAAACGATGACACAGATTACTTGCATCAACACCTTTTAAAACATTCAATATAAGGGACAAAAGTAATGGTTGATTGACTGACTGCATGACTGTAAACTGCTTTTACAGGAATATCAAAAATCATATCAACTTTATTTCCTTTTGGTTTAATTATTATTATTTCATCTGAAACTCAACAATATGACAATGTTACAAAAATCTATCACGAAGTACTGACTGAACCAAAATCAAATGGAGGGGCTGTAATAGTATACATTTAACATGCACATTGTATATTATTACCGGGAACTAAAAATTAAATCAAATGAAAAAAACATAATTATCAAACCTTCCTCAATCTGCCGAACACAACAGCATTAAAAAAGTATAAAAAAATACACAAAAAAACTACACAAACAGATTTAGTTAGGCACAAAACTGTCACACATTCTTTTCCACATATAAAATAAACTAAAACCACACGGCAACAACACTTCTTAACCCTCAATGTAACTATGACCGAAGACCTTTCTGGACCGACACACCGTAATGGAAAACAACACCGTAATGCGCGGCCAAGAAATTGCCTTGACACCTTAGCAAAGAAAACGGGATCCTGATACCGGAAGTCACTAAGCGAAGGGAGAGTCAATATTTTAGGAGTGAGTGATCGGCCAATATCCTGATTGGAGGCGTTGAGGCGTGGCTGTTCTCTCCAGGTACGACGGCAAGTAAGGGAAGGAGAGGAGGTAGGGAAGGAGAAAGGGCTCAGGAAGGAGGAAATAAACAGAGATGGAGGGCTGGAGGAAGTACTGAAAGGGAACGAGAGAGAGAGAGAGAGAGAGAGAGAGAGAGAGAGAGAGAGAGAGAGAGAGAGAGAGAGAGAGAGAGAGAGAGAGAGAGAGAGAGAGAGAGAGAGAGAGAGAGAGAGCAATAAAAATAAAAGAATACCAGACACGATTAAAAAGAAATTCCCTTAATAGTAACTCACCTGATGTAGAAAAAATAATCTCTTTTCCTGCTCAGTTTGGAGAAGGGAAAAGGAAGGAAGAGAGAGTGAAGGAAAGGCCATAGAGAGAAAGCCTTTTCCTTGCGTACCGCCCGCCAACCAGCCTAGCCCTTCCCCCGGTGCCCTAGATTGCCTTATCCACGTTTATTCCAGGAGGATGCGTAGATAATAAGGACCCGCCTGCCTCTTTACCCGTCAAGGATAACGCTGGCAAGGGGATCTCTGGGACATCACGGCTCAGGGACTCGGAAAGATAATGTATGGAGCTTAACTGAGGTGATGACGGCGCTGTTCTGGTCAGGATTAACTTCATATTAACTCCATATTAACTTTGGAATCACGAAGCCGCAATCACAGGCCAGAAGTGAACTAATTACAGCATTTTTTCATCTTTAATAACAGGTTTTTTTTTATAGCACTGCATACATATAACCCAAAATACAGCACTAAATACATGAACTACTAGTGCGTATTACAAATGTGGTAAGTGTAAATGTACTTGCGGGTGGGGTAAAGAAAAGGCTGTTAATTTCATGAAGGAAAAAAATGCAAGAAAATAATTGCATGTCAAGATACGAAGAGGAGTATTAGTAAGGCCATCAGGACGGTGACGTAAGATCCTTGGCGATGCTTCTCAATATTTTGTCAACACTGAGAAAGTCAAGAGGCTGAGAGTAAGAGAGATGGTATGAAGGATAAAAGAGGAGGAGAAGAGAGCATGATGGAAATATGATGTAGGAGAGAAGGAAGGATGACGAAAGGATAAAGAGAGGAGGCAGGATGGAGAGGAAGAGCAGGATGAGAGCATTGAGGAAACAAAATTGGGTCAGGGAAAAATTGAGTGAGAAAATACAAAAGACCAAGAAATTAAATCTGAAAATTTTGAAAGAATGAAAAAATAGGGCGAGGAAAAAGTTATGAAGAGTTGCATTCAAAGGAGGAAAATTATGAAAACAAATAATAAAACGAAGAGAGCGCAAAACAAACTAAAAAAAAAAAAAACTAAAAAAAAAAAATAGAAGCAGCTAGGTACACTAACCGTTCTTAACAAGGAATAGAAAAGACGACGAAGTAAACTAAAGCAGAAAAATAAATAACAAGTAAAGGAAAATAAAGTAACGTGTCTCGTAAAAGAAAAAAAAAAAAAAAGATGGATGCGACACTACTACAGCGCCGTGGAAAAAGCAAAAAGGAAAGAGAAAAAAAGGAAAAAAAAAAATGCAGACGGATTAAAGGGAGAAAAAGATACGACAGGGGACGCAAGAACAAGAACACTGTGGAAAAAAAAGAAAAGCGTGAAAGAGGATGGAGTAAATGGGAAAACCGCTTAACTGAGAGAGAGAGAGAGAGAGAGAGAGAGAGAGAGAGAGAGAGAGAGAGAGAGAGAGAGAGAGAGAGAGAGAGAGAGAGAGAGAGAGAGAGAGAGACAAGGGGGAGGGGAGAGATATGAGGAGAAAGGGGGGGCTCATCCACTTAAAACGAAGCAATTAGTTCGGTTAATCAGAACGAGAGTCCAAGTGATTAGATCCGCATGTCTGGGTCAAAGTCAGATCTGTTTTAATCACATGATGCAGCTTGGCCCAACTGATGCACACCTGACTGCTATTTGCAAGGACTGTTTCCAAATGATCTTCAACGGCGTGGTGTTTCGAGCGGGACTTACGATGCTATTTCTTGTTCGTTATCTGGTTTTCATCCTGCATCCATTGGTATCGGGAAGGTTGGATTTCTCCTCGGCTCTTCTGAACACAAATATCACGTTCTAGAAGTGTTTATGTATAGCCACGTGTTCTAGATACAGGTTTAAATTATTCAGCAACACTCAATACACGCAATACAGGAAGCAGCGTTTGTATTGATGGTGAGTGAATGCATCATTAGACACAGTGAAGTATTATGATGTCAGTTAACCTTAAGCAAACGGTAATGTCATCCTGGTTATGCGTCAGATATTTTAGTCTTTTTGTGGAGGGCAATACAGTCATCCTTGACTCGTGTTGGCGCGGTGAGGCACATTTTGAAGATTCATGTGACCCACGGCACTCCACTTGTTCAAAGTTCCAAGGAGGAGGAGGAGGAGGAAGAGGAGGAGGAGGAGGAGGAGGGGGAGGGGGAGGAGGAGGAGGAGGAGGAGGAGGAGGTCCTCATTTTTGATAAATTTTTGGTGTTTCCAGGTGCCGCATACATCTTTTTAAATATCCCCTTCCTGGGACTCTTTAATTATCTTGGTCTACTTAGCAGAGTTCTCCTCGGTCAACGCGGGTCGAACCCCAGTGAATCCCTATATGTTTCTTCTTCAAACTTCCATGCCAATTACTGTAATGACTCGTGCCTTGAAACACTCACAAACTTATCTAAAGGGTTGCGATGAGAGGGAGCAACTAAGGATCGAACCTCTGACAGGACATTCAACCTTTTCATCAATCAGCCCACAATGAACAAAATGTAATAATAATTATAATCATGAACAACAACAACAACAACAACAACAACAATAATAATATCAACAACAACAACAACAACAATAATAATATCAACAACAACAACAACAACAATAATATCAACAACATCAACAACGCTGCAAAAGCTTTACCAGCAAATGTCGTGTAGGTTCCTTAATACCGTGAGCATCATCCATTAGTGAACTCGTGGTGGCACGTGAATGCGGCGTCACCGGAGTGGGCGGATGAGAGACGGATGAGGGAGAACCCATGGACGCCTGTAGGGGGTGGAGGAAGGCAGCAACTTGAACGATCGATGGAGGAGACAAGACTCAAATATTCACACCGACAGGACTCTTTTTACACTCCTCACTCTGAGCTAAAGCTGATGAACTTTGCAGCTGACTTGGTGATGTAGTATCTGCCTGTGTGTGTGTGTGTGTGTGTGTGTGTGTGTGTGTGTGTGTGTGTGTGTGTGTGTGTGTGTGTGTGTGTGTGTGTGTGTGTTGTGGTGTGTGTGTGTGTGTGTGTGTGTGTGTGTGTGTGTGTGTGTGTGTGTGTGTGTGTGTGTGTGTGTGTGTGTGTGTGTGTGTGTCTGTGTGTGTGCGTGTGCGTGTTGTGTATGTATACTGAAGAAATGATAACCATAGACATACAACACATGCAAACAAATATTCTTTTAAACGCTTCCTGCCTTGCCTGCATCCACCTACAGCCACACACACACTTGCATTCCCAGAGGCACCAGTCTGGAGCTGCAACACAGGTAGTGGAGGGAGGAGATTGGTGCTGCGCTAACTCAATGCTCAGAAAAGTTCAATAATTGTCTCGAGTAAAGTTGTGACGCAGTGAAGCCGCGGAGAAAGGGAGAACGATTGTAACAGCTAGCCACTCACCTTCCATTTTCTTGCATAATACTTTTTGAGAAGCTATGGTTGTCGATATGCATTTCTTTAGTGGAGGGGGGGAGAGGGCGAAGAAAATTTAGCATAATGATATTACTGTGTTTTTACTGCATTGTTATATATATATATATATATATATATATATATATATATATATATATATATATATATATATATATATATATATATGTTATATTGTTATATATATTGTTATATATATATATATATATATATATATATATATATATATATATATATATATATATATATATATATATATATATATATGCTATATTGTTATATATATATATATATATATATATATATATATATATATATATATATATATATATATATATATATATATATATACACACGTATGTATGTATTTAGTCTTAGTTTTCCCCAGACAGATGCACTATATATTTTTTTTTATTGTTATAGAAGTTACATTTTCTTTTACTAACGAATATCTATTTTTCACAGCTATTCATACACACTCTTTAAAGCGGTGTTACACTCGTCAAAATCCTCCCAACATGCACGAGTATTGGCGCCTGATTTGGGTAACTCGCCAGCCATCACCAAAACATAGCTGGCACGGCGGCTGAACAACGGACGGCCGAGAGCTTTGTTGGAAGGGTAGCTGCTGCTCAAACGAATTTCACAAACTATCACAAACAGAACTATGCAATACATACAGGATATTTTTGCATCCTGTGCTAGTCAGATGACAAAGAACTCAAAAGAACTGACAAACGCTATGTCGTGTATCGGTATTGCCTTCTTCAATCAGTGTTGGTGTGAATCCCTTAATTGTTTCTAATTCATCCAGGGAATGAAAAGTAGTGGTGTAAAGTGATTTATCAATAGGTTACTTTAAAACCCTTTGTCCTTTCGCACCAATCCCTGAGGCAGCCTTGGCATGTGATTCTCTGGTTCATTCTCAGTTCCTGTGTTCGTCTCACGTGAAGCACAAGCTACACGCCAACGATACGGTCAAATCATTCCTCTTAAGAAAGGAGATCCTAGATGACAGTCTTGTGTATCCCTAATGACACGTCTGCCGCTTCGTTATTGTTCACCAAACGTACCTGCTGATGTGACGCTTCCTTCGTCGGTTTGACAACAGCGCACGAAGGCGTTCACCATGGAGGGATGATTCTACTTAACACGACATCGCCTTTACATTGCTTATTGTCACCTGCTTAATGACCCGAGGTAGAGGCAGTGCAATGGCCAGTCGAGGTAGGGAAAGCCTAACGACGGTGAGGTAGGTAGTGACGCTGGGGTGGGCGAGGTAACATGCCGCGGCTGTGAGCAAGGCACCGTGACTCAGTGATGAGAGTTGGGCAGTGTGGTGCAGGGACAAAGGTGGCACTGTGCTGCACCAGGATACGAAATGTTCCTTACAAAATATAAAGGTCACCTATACTACCCAACACTATCATTAAAGTAACAAATGATTGGAACTTTCATAATGAGAATTAGATAATGACCTGCCGACCATGCCGCTAAGATACGGGACTCAGGGACGAAAAATTGAGTGAAGCAGCAGGAAGATAAAGGGATCACGAGCCACAGAAGAGAGCGTCGCCGAGCAGGGTGATCTGGAGGCTGCATCGTAGACTCTCGTGTCCTATAAATCGCCCAAGACAGTCCTAAGCCCCACATGTCAACAAGATATGGACCGCGGGAAGTCTACTGCCAATATTGACAAGACTGAGGTCGGCTGTCGGAGGGTGCAGCGCGACTCTATCCTTGCACCTGGCAGACAGTCTTCCTATAATGTTGCATCTATACGGGTGTGTCTACCCTGCTAACTTTAATTGCTGGCTGTATAAAAGTTCATGATGTATGTAAGATCTATATATGTCTAGTTATTGTTGTGTTCTTTTACGTATATCGTCTTTCTACTACTCGTGTGGCGTTGGGGAAGCAGTTTGTGGTCTTTCGGGAAAAATATACACTCACAAACATACAGGAAGGGAGAACTGCTCGCCGTAAATCCTTACCGGGCTGTTAGGTTCACAGCTTCCCGACAACTCTGTACCTACTTTCTGATCGGTGAACTGGAGTTTCTGCGTTAAAGGGGACTAGTCCAAACAATCTCAACCTATCTCAGGATTCGAACCCCGCCCTCCATCGCGGACACATGCACGAGGCAACGACTGCTGGCCATCCGTTCCTGTCAAACTGTAAGCCCCTGACTTACTTCCGTATCTATTTCCTGCTCAGTGAACAGGGGCCTCAGCGTGAAGGGAAAACAAATTGCATCATTCTGTCCTCGACTTCGAACTGTCTCGACTTCTCAATCATGGACGCAAGGCGTTAACCACTGCACTGCCAGGCTTCTTTATCATGACAAATAATAAAGTGCATTTGATAAAAAAAAAAAAAAAAAAATTGGATTTGGCAAATAAAGGAATGGAATTGACAAATAAAATAAATTTGTAACTCTTTTAATCATATTGTTTCGTAACTTTAAAAGCGTCTGAACAAAGCGTTATTAGTAGTTCAACTTTCATTGTTTTCTTGATTCGTGAGCCCAAACCAGGGTGAAGGAGGTGCACCAATAGTGTGTGGCTAATGTGTCAATGATAGAAAACACAATGAATCATAATCATGGATGATAACTGTATTATGTTTTCATAAAATCTATTTTTATTACAAAATGTTCTCTACACAAGTTTCTGAAAGAGCTTCCTGTATCCTGCTGATCGTCACCACTGAGTCAACACTGCTCGTCTCCACTCATATCAGAGTTTCCAGGTTCACCATTTTGTGGTGCTACTTGTTCAGGCAGTCCGCTTCACATTTTACAAGTGTTTGCAAGTTGGGATTGGTAGTAGAACTTGCTGTTACAGATTCCAGGTTTGTGGATTCCTTTATTTTTGGTTGGAATTAAACGTCATACCACTCACCAACCTGACACCTTTCTCTGCCTGACAATCATTCACACATTAATACCTTCACCACTAATGGAGAAAATATATTTGTACATTAACTTAATTAAGTGCTGCGGCAGTGTGCCATTGTCGTCCTCACCTTCTCATGGCGAGTATCACCACTACCACATGTAGGGAAAATGACAGGATATACCTATGTGAAACACACTCGGTTGGCATTACTGTAACTCTTTAGAAACAAGCGATCGAAAAAATTATTAGAGCTTATTTTAATATCTGGAATCAATTTTTGATAGTTTCATTTCCTATAACTGATCAGTATATATGTTTAGAATCAGTATTACTATCACATGGATGGATATTTCATGAAGAATAAAACAAGAAGCTGTTGTTCGGCAGCTCAATACCTTCCAAGGTTTCTTTTTCGAATGTTGCAATATCTTTGTTTGCGTCCAAAGTAATAGCAGCGACAAATGCGTCTGTGGAATCGGACCATTAAAGAAAGAAGCTCATTGTCTTACTCGAAAACAAAATTAGTAAATAACTTGGATCTGCCCTCAATGCTCAGGATAAGAAATAACAAAACAAAGAGTTCAATGATACCCAAGTTAAAAGAAAGAAACCCTGTAACCCGCCAGCCACTGATAACAAAATGAAAAGCACTGGAAAACAATGGCCTAAAAAATGTCCTCTATAATGAATTACCTTCTGGCGCGAGTGACCTCCCGCCCATGACATATCCCATTCCTCCCTTACAACCCACCAGGAAGCGCAAATAACTCTCCGTCCCACGCAGCCCTGGGAGGCAATATACGGCCAAATAGCAAGAGAACATTAGCTCCAAGCCTACCCTCCATCCGCGCCATACAATGCAGGCCTCTCAATATCCCTCAAGCCGTCGCCATTCGGTGATACCCGGTACCTCGCGGCCTTGGCTCCCGTGATAAACTACTGCTGGATAACACACTCCGCTGCGCCCCAGGCATCTAATCGTGTATAATCCCGCCCAAGGTACTTCATTGCTTCCCGTAATATCAGGAGCTGAAACTGCGAGGAAGGAGAGGGGAGGGATGGCAAGGGATGGAAGGGAGAACGAGAAGTCAGGCAATGGAAGTACGTACAGTGTCGGGATGTTGGTGAGCAATACAAGATTAGGACATGCAACTCGAAGGAGAGGCAGCAGCAAGACAATTCAGGGTGCAGGATGTTCTCCTTCAGAGTGTGGAACATGTGGAGGCAGAACACGTTGATAATGAATGTGTAGAAGTGACATGAACGGTCTTGGCCATGATGAGGATTACCGCGTGAAGTCACTTTGCCTCAAACACCTGTACAACGCGCACCGGTGACTTCAGGTAACTTAATAGAACAAAGAAAACTCCACAACGATAATATGAGTGAACAAAGTCATATTGGAGCGATCACACAACACGACATTTATGGAAGATGAAACACTGTACAAACTTAAACGTAACTAAATATATTACTACAATTATTTCTAAATGATCAAGCTATAC
>JAXIVD010008065.1:0-12500 GCA_036785275.1 Cancer borealis | reverse complement strand
GGCTTGACTCCTCCTTCTTCAACCCTCCACCCGTCCCTTGCCCTCTTACCAGACACTACCTATACCCCTCATCCCCCACCATCCCTCACCTCACCTCACCCATCCCCCGCCATCCTCCACCGCTCGTCACCACCACGTCTAATATACTTAATGGAAACAACTGACTAATTCAACCACTCCTTGTTCTATGTTCTTTTCTTGAGCCCAAAGTAATGATCTCGAGTTTCAGGAGAGTGAACATTGGGGACTAAAATAAAAGTGATGTGTTCAAGAGTAAGAATAAACTGTGTGTTGAGATACCTGGCTGGTGTGGCATTGTACACCTGACACTCGCTTTGTATGTTGTCACACCTGCGTAGCGTCACCCACTCACACACCCACACATCTGCAGTAGGAGACCACGTGCAGGGAAACTAAAGTAAATGAGAAAATATATATATATATATAAAAAATGAACAGTTTCCAGAGTTTAGTTTTCAGAGTCATGCGTTTTGGAACATGGGATGAAACTTTGTGGGAAAAAAATTGTAATGTGATGTGAGATACGAAAACTATGGCTCATTTTAGACATCAAGGTGTGTTTATGTTAGCTGTGTCTGTGTTTGTGGGTGTGTTAGAGAGAGAGATAAAGAGAGATAAAGAGAGAAAAAAAGAGAAAGAGAAAGAGAGAGAGAGAGAGAGAGAGAACAGAGGAAGTTAAGCTGGAAACCAAGTTGAGGCGGTTGAGTGAAGTTGGTTGAGTAAGTTTTAATTTTCTTTGCGTAGGAATGAACCAAAAAAAAAAAGTGTGTGAGACGAGACGCTAATCATCAACGTTGATTGGAAAAGACAGTGATGGAAGAATTGCTAAGATTGGTGCTCTTTTCTCCTCCCCATACCCCCTCCCCCCCTCTTCCCCTCCTCTCTTCTCCTCTCTTCTCTCCTCTTTTTCTCCTCCCCTCTCGACTCACTCCTATCCTCCTATTTTTTTTTGTATCAGGTGAAGACACGTGGTTGACCGATAAAGGTTGTTGTTGTTGTTTTTATTGTTGTTGTTGTTGTTGTTGTGATGGTGGTGGTGGTAAGTGGTTCTTTATTTGTTTTGTTTTTGTTTTCTTACTATTTATTGATTGGTATTCTATTGATGTCTGTGTAGTTGTTGTTGTTGTTATTGTTTTTGCTGTTGTTGTTGTTTATGTGTTTGTTTTGGCGGGGCGGGGCGGGGCGAGGTGAGGTGAAGTGAGGTGAGGTGAGGAGGCAGAGCATGTGAAGAGAAGGTGAAGGGTAGATGAAGGGTAGATGAAGGGTAGGTGAAGGGTAGGTGAAGGGTAGGTGACTAAGGTAACTAGACGAGCCAAACACCACCACAAACACCACTACAAACACCACTACAAACACCACTACAAACACCACTACAAGCACCACTATAAACACCACTACAAACACCACTACAAACACATGACACAAACACATTCTCTGAGCCTTTAAAACACACGTGATCAGAGGAAGGGAAGTGGAATGCTATGCAGATTTAATTACCAATGAAACTTACCTATTACGTACCTTTCAATTTAGGGGAAGTAATGCATTTTATATAATTGCATTGTTGGATTCTATGAAATTTAAGAGAAAAAAAAAGTTTGTGAATGATATAATTTTTTAATATATTTTTTTCATGAGATGTAATGAAGATTATTTAATTTTTTTTTTTTTTAATTAATCGATGATGGATGAGTTGGGCAAAAAAAAAAAGATATTGTACAATAATTGAATTTAAAATATATTCGTAGGATTTGAAATTTGTGAAATGTGAGAGGAATTTCCGTGCTTGATTATGTAAAGTATTAGATTTTGCTGCGTGTGGATGAAGAAGGAATCAGTGCATGGAGAGGTTGTGTGTGTGTTGAGGGGGGGGGGAAGGGACACACACACACACACACACACACACACACACACACACACACACACACACACACACACACACACACACACACACACACACACACACACACACACACACACACACACACACACACACACACACACACACACACACACACACACACACACACACACACACACACACACACACACACACACACACACACACACACACACAGTGACAGAAGTCTTCTATCGTCTTCCTCCTTTTTCCATTCCCAACGTCTTTCCTCCTCCTACTCCTCCTCCTCCTTCTCCTCCTCCTCCTCCTCCTCCTCCTCCTCCTCCTCCTCCTCCTCCTCCTCCTCCTCTTCTTCTTCCATCCTCACCTTGCATTTCTCAGCTTAACTCGAAGGAAAAAAATATGAATTTTAAAAAATTCCAGAATTCCCTCGCGTTCGTCGATTCATTCTCCACAAATAAGTGAAAATAAATTATGCAAAACAAACAAGCAGATGTTTAAGGAATAAAATGGCTTCTGAACTAACATCTTGTATATAATTTTTTTCTTCTAACGTCTGTGTCTCAAGGTGAAAAAAAATGTCTACTTGCTTATGTTACTTTTAAGTGAATATTATTAAAAAAAAACGTAAGATATTAAGCAATTATCTGTGTATTGCCTTGATAGTGGAGTGGCGCCATAACAAATTTTAGGCTTATATAAGAAATTAATTATATATGTTTAGACGAAATGACGCTCAATGTTGCGAGATAATTAATATTTTGACGAAGAAGGAAAATAAAAAATGTTGAGAGTTTGACATTTTGATCATAAAGTTTGTGTCCACGTGATATTTTTTTTGTATTGACCTCATGGATTTAAATTATAGAAAACGAAACGTAAAAAGAATATATATAAAAAGTGAGGATGAAAAGTATGAGTTTAGCTAGGATTTAAGGGGTCACTCAGGAGACGATGTTATTACTCCTCCTCCTCCTCCTCCTCCTCCTCCTCCTCCTCCTCTTCTTCTTCTTCTACTTTCTCTTCTTCTTCTTATTCCTCCTCCTCCTTCCCTCCTCTGTACAGGAAGCGACGGACGACTCTCAAAGACTTGCATTATATTTTTTTCCAAACAAGTTTTCCTTCCTAGAAAAAAAAAAAATGACAGATGAAATTGAAATAACGAGATATAATTACATTTTAAAAGTTAGTAAGGAGGAAAGTAAGAACATTAACTATTTGGTATTTTTCTATTTTAGTTCCGAGGAATTAATGAAGATTTTCGGTAAGATGAATTTTTATTGACTAATATTCCATCTATTTTTTTCATATATATCAATCTTTTTTTTTCTTCTCATAAAATACTAAATCAGTTATGTTAGTTAGACTGTTTCTGGCACGTCATTAATGCAGTAATTTCACGTCTTACTTTCCCTTGAAACATTTCCGTGTCTCTTAGATTTCAACATAAATATATACACTGTACTCCCTCACCTTTCCCTTCTAGTGATTTGCAAGAGGAAAGGGAAATGATCATTATAACCCAACTAGCTTTCTACTCCTTGTTACACTGTTCCAATAATCTACCCTTGCGCTCTTCGTACCTCCTCTTCCTCCTCCTCCTAGTCCTCCCTGCAGTTCTCTCTCTACTCCTATAATCTAGCCTTGCGCTCTTCATCCTTTCTTCCCTCCTCCTCCTCCTCCTCGTCCTCCTCCCTGCAGTTCTCTTCTCAAAGCTCTTCATGCCTCGATTTGGTTGGTCTGGTAAATGAGATCAGAGGCACAGTGATGAGGGTCATTACGGGGGCACGGCCGAGGCAAGGCAGGGCGGAGTGGCTCGCTTCTATACTAAGGTTGAGGGTGAACGGGAAGAAGGGTGGGGAGAGAAGAGGCGATGAAGGCAGGACAAAGAGAGGGTGAAGCACTGACACACACACACACACACACACACACACACACACACACACACACACACACACACACACACACACACACACACACACACACACACACACACACACACACACACACACACACACACACACACACACACACACACACACACACACACACACACACACACACACACACACACACACACACACACACACATTCTCAAGGTCGCTCGGTAGGGATTACGTGACGCTTCAAGAGGGAGGGAAAGAGGAGAGCCCCGCCCTCGTCACGCCCCCCACACCCCCTCTGCCCCCTGCCTCGCCCCCTACCCACTGTCACGCCCCCCTTCCTCCCCCCCGTCACGCCCTACCGAGACGGACCAACCCATTAGCGCCGCCGCCCCGTGATAAATATTCCCTTCACGTCACATCATTATTCCTCCCAAGTATCAAGGCCATGAGGGGAAGGAGAAGGGGAAGGGGAAGGGGAATGGGAGGGAAGGGGGTAAGGGAAGGGGAGGGAAGGGAAGGGAGTAAAGGAAGGATGAATGACACTTGCACACTCAAGAACATCCATCAGGGAGTTGGTCCTCTTCTTCTTCTTCCTCTTCTTCTTCCTCTTCCTCTTCTTTCTTCTCTTTCTCTTCCTCCTCCTTATTTTTCTCCTCCTTAATGACGACCATCACCATCATCATTACCGTTGCACTGACTTAACTACTACTACTATTCTTACTACTCCTACTACTACTACTACTACTACTACTACTACTACTACTACTACTACTACTACTACTACTACTACTACTACTACTACTACTCTCAACTACTATTTTTACTACTACAGCAACATTAACAAAACAACAACTATTACTGCCACCATCAAAACCCACCACCACCACCACCACCACCACCACCACCACCACCACCACCACCACCACCACCACCATCACCACCACCACCACCACCACCACCACCACCACCACCACCACCACCGCCACCACCACCGCCGTGCAGCTAATACAATACACCGCCGTTCGTAATCCCAGGCAATCAAGGGCCAGCTAGCAATGTCCCCGCGGCACCGAGGCCTCAAGGGCAGAGCTGCTACCTGGTGACTATGACAAGTGATAGATATTAACGCCACACTGCCGCTGACACTCACTTGACAAATGATAGTTACTGAATAAAAAAAGAAATGTGCGTGTAGCTGAAAGAAAATAGTTGTGTGTGTGTGTGTGTGGGTGTGTGTGTGTGTGTATGTGTGTGTGTGTGTGTGTGTGTGTGTGTGTGTGTGTGTGTGTGTGTGTGTGTGTGTGTGTGTGTGGGTGTGGGTGTGTGGGTGGGTGTGTGTGTGTCGATGGTGCTCTATAGTGCTAAATAATGAAAAATATGGAAAAAAAAAAGACTATTACTCAAGTGAAAAAATATGGTTCAGATAAAAAAAAAAGTAGAGTGGAATGTATATAGTTGAGTCTATTGTTCTATTGATTGACTGAAGCGAAATATTTCCACTCCGATTGAATAAAAAAAACTAGAAATAGGATGGAATCTATCTAGTATATACAAAATCTCACTCTCCCCAAAAAATATGAAACACTCGTGGCCTCAATATTTTAAATCGATGCATCCAGACAGGGAGTAATTAATTGAAAACACATTGCACCACCATTTTCTATTGCATGAATTTAGAACACAACTAACTAATGCCAAAAAAAAAAGAGAAAAAAAAGGAAAAAGAAAGAAAAGAAAAAAAGAATACCACTTGCATACCATACTGATGTAAACAAAAATAATATAAACTCCCTTCTGACCCCTTTATCCAACTACAGAAGGAGGTAAAAGAGGGGAGATAACGGAAGGGGAAAGGGTTAGAGGGTAGCATCTCCCCTTCTGAGCCTGTGACAAGGGAGGGGAAGGAATGGTGTCCTTGAGAGGGGAGAGGAGGAAGAGGAGAAGGAGGAGGAGGAGGAGGAGGAGGAGGTGATAATCCAGGGTGAGGAGGAAGGCGAAAAGCAGGGTTAAGATGGAGGAGGTTGAATGAAAAATAAGATAGAATGTGAAAAAGTGTAGAGAAAAAAGTGTAGAAGGAAGAGTGTATGAGGCGAATGTGTAAGAGTGAGAGATATGGAGGTATGGAGGTATGGAGGTATGGTATGTGTAGAAGAGATGGAAGAGAAAAAGAAAGAAAGAAGAGAAAGAAGAGAGATAAGAAGCGACAAGTAGTAAGAGGGCAAGGAGTAGGAAGGTGAGGAGGAAAAGTTTGATGAAGACGCAATAACATTTTGTCGTGCTGAGTTTTGTGTTGTGTTGTGGAGTTGTGTGTGTGTTGAGTGTGTGTTGAGTGTGTGTGTGTGTGTGTGTGTGTGTGTGTGTGTGTGTGTGTGTGTGTGTGTGTGTGTGTGTGTGTGTGTGTGTTTTAATGGTTGATAGTACACGTGTGATTGAGTAACTTTTTCTTCTCCTATCTTTTTTCCTTGTTTTTCTTCCTGTGGTACAAATAACGAGTTACTTGATACGCTGAAGATCCAATTCCGAAGAAAAAAAAATCTTACCCAACATACCGTAACCATTAGCATCACTTTTTATATGTGTTTGAACTTAAATCTTCTTTCTTTGAGTAAGTGGATTATTTCCCCTTCCCTCCTCTCCCTCCCTCCCTCCCTCCCTTCACACCAATCTCCTTTTCTCCTTCCCTTAGTGAGTGTGTCATTGAGTTCTTTGGGGACATCGTAGAAGGGTTCTCGATTCCAAACTTCACTAGATGAGACGAAGGAACTAACCTGACCTTTCTTCGTACCTTAGCTCCTCCTCCCTTCATCCTCTCCTCCTTTCTTCCTTCCCTTCCCTTCTTCCTTCCCTTCTTCCCCGCCCAATCGCCCATTAGAGTCATCGGCTTCAGATAATAATGAGTAAAAATGGCGTCTCGTGTAGCCTCGGTAGCGCAGTTTCCAAAAAGATGCGACTCATCACGAGGTAAAAGTGTGAGTCTGAAATGAAAATCCCGCCAGTTTACGGTCTCGTGGATGGTCTTATGGATGGTCTTGTGGATGGTCTCGTGGATGGTCTTGTGGATGGTCTTGTGGATGGTCTCGTGGATGGTCTTGTGGATGGTCTTGTGGATGGTCTTGTGGATGGTCTTGTGGATGGTCTTGTGGATGGTCTCATGGATGGTCTTGTGGATGGTCTTGTGGATGGTCTCGTGGATGGTCTTGTGGATGGTCTCGTGGATGGTCTTGTGGATGGTCTTGTGGATAGTCTCGTGCTGCTTCGGTGTAAATTACTGTTTTGGATCATAATGTAAAAAATGGACTCAAATGGAAAATTACTTTGTATCCATTCCTTGTATAAGTTTAGTTAAATTTGTGTTGATAATCTCTCGTTTCTGGGATGCTATTGAGGGATTGTTTAGTGATTAAAGCGTCATAGGAAGGGTTTTTGTGGTGTGGTAATGCATGTGGCGCTTTGTCACTGTGTTCAGCTCTGTTTCCTTGGCGTACTGGTGACCTTTCTTCGTCTGATGCCCATTAATTAACCTAGAAATAAAGTGAATGGATGGGTATGTGGTAGGAATGTGGTGGTGGTGGTGGTGGTGGTGGTGGTGGTGGTGGTGGTGGTGGTGGTGGTGGTGGTGTTGGAAGTGTGGCAGAGAGGTGGCTGCATCCGCCTTTAGTCCGTAAACAAACACGCATCGCTTAGGCCTAAATCATTATGGCGTCTATTGAAAAGTTTTGAAGAGGTCTGTTTACTGCTTTCCTTCCTCCATTCTCTCTCTCTCTCTCTCTCTCTCTCTCTCTCTCTCTCTCTCTCTCTCTCTCTCTCTCTCTCTCTCTCTCTCTCTCTCTCTCTCTCTCTCTCTCTCTCTCTCTCTCTCTCTCTCTCTCTCTCTCTCTCTCTCTCTCTCTCTCTCTCTCTCTCTCTCTCTCTCTCTCTCTCTCTCTCTCAAAGCTCATCAACAAATGGTGTTTCTTAATTTTCTCTGCCATGTCTTACCTTCCTTCTTTCCTTCCCTCCTTCCCTCCTTCTTTCCTTCCCTCCTTCCCTCCTTCTTTCCTTCCTTCCCTCCCTCTTTCCCTCCTTCCCAACCCACCTTCCCATCTGCTCTTCCTCCTTCCCTTCTTCCTTCCCTCTCCACCCACCGACAAACCTCCTCTCCTCCTCCTCCTCCTCCTCCTCCTCCTCCTCCTCCTCCTCCCCTCCTCCTCCTCCTCCTCCTCCTCCTCCTCCTCCTCTTCTTTTTATCTTCCTCTCTTTATAATCCTCCTCCTCCTCCTCCTCCTCCCACTTTTAATCATAATAATAAAAAAATGGAAAATGATACTTAAACACTTTTTTTTTTCCTTTCCTCTTTCCTTCCTTCTTCCTTCTCCCCATCAACACTTTCTCACGTAAGCAGTTGTTTGTTTCCCTGGCGGTAGGAAAACAAACATTCTTTCTCTCCTTAAGTTCCCGTTAGGCTGTTTCCCCCCCCTCCACCTGTCCCCCCCCCACGCCCACCTTCACTCCCACGCCCACCTGACACCCCGCCCACCCCCGTCAGCGATGTGTATGTGCCGGAAGTGCATTAGGGAAGGGAAACTACGATATCATGAGGAAGGAAAAATTGCTATTCAGAATGTGTTTACGTGGTGGGTGTGTTGATACGGCTTATTCTATCATCCTAGGCAGACACACACACATACGCACGCACATACATACACATACATACACACACACACACACATACACACATGCTTTATCTCATTGTATTCTTTCACTGTTTACATGACTTTTATTTTCATATTATTACATTTTTTATTCTATCTTTCTCTCGCAAGTATTTTTTTTATCCAGTTAACTTTTTACAATATTTTTTTTTCTTTTTTTCTTTTTTTTTTTTTAGTAGTTGTTTTTTTTATTTCTTTTTCGTCTTTCTTTTTCTTTAGTCTCTCCATCGTTCCTTCCTCCTCCGTACCTTCGTTTTCTTCCCTCTTCTCTCCCTCAGAATCGCGCCTCAGTAAGTCTCGTTCGCCGTTCTCGTTTTCATTCCGTCTCCTTCTATTCCTTCGCGACGGTAACTCAATCAGCGTGAGGTATCTGGATCCCCTTCAAGGTACGTTATTTCCCTCCCTATTTCACCCCCCCCTCTCTCTCTCCTTCCCTCAGTCCTTCCCTCCTTCCCTCCTTTCCTCAGTCCTATTTCCCCCTCTCTTTCTCTCCTTCCTTCAGTCCTTTCCCTCTTTTCTTTCCTCTTTCTCTTCCTCCTCCGTTCATCTCTTTCCATTTTTTTAAAGCTATTTCTGTAGATTTACATTTTTATAGTTTTTATATATTTCTTTCCGTCTTGATTGTTGTTGCTTGGTAGTAGTAGTAGTAGTAGTAGTAGTAGTAGTAGTAGTAGTAGTAGTAGTAGTAGTAGTAGTAGTAGTAATAGTAATAGTAGTAGTAGCCAGCCCATGAATCCGTTGTAACACGTCTCATTAATGTTTGTCACTTGATGGTATATTTAGTGGTTGACATATTTAGCATCGTACTCCCACTAACTAACTAACTCACTTCTCTTGTCGGGTTCGAATTAAAAGCTGAGAGTAATGCTTGACGTGCAGCTCATTTGAAAGGCTAAATGTTGGACACAGGAGTAGAACGTGAAGGTTGGGTGTCTGTCTGTCTGTTTGTCTGTTAGTACCACGCCCATTTCACTGCTCTTTCCCTTTGGACACTGTATTGGATGCTTTAACTTAGAGATCTTCAGTGATTTTATGAATTTCAGTGATTACTTTACTATGGTTTTCAAGGTCTGGCTGTGACATTTTGATCAATATTCCTGTATTTACAATTAACTTTTATTTTTTCATTAACATTAGACAGCTTATCGAGGAAAAAAATGTGTTTGTGTGTATATACTTAATTTAACTATATCTGTATTATGATTTTGACATATTTTTCTGTAATTTTTTTTGTTATTCTGTATCAGCGAGAAAAATTATCTTCCCTAACAATAATTATCTATTTGGTGTATATCATTTTATAGGCTTTGGTCAGGTTGAATTTAATTAAAGTGCAAACTAATATCAGAGCCGTCTATCAGCTGTCAATTTATCACCAATTTTCTGCATACCATTTCGAACCTCATTATCTATCAATATACATAACTGTTTATTCATTATTATTCATCAGTCTATAGCACATTATCATTATCATTCATCATTACCATCATTATCATTTAATAAGTATACACCAATTGTTTTATTAATCATTACATTCATCAGAGTATAACATATCATTATCATCATCAATCATCACTATCATTTATACATCATTAACTAACATATTTAAATTTTCCTTATCATTTAGCATTAATTGATTGATGTGAGTTCTGGAGGCGTGGCAGGAGGAGGAGGAGGAGGAGGAGGAGGAGGAGGAGGAGGAGGAGGAGGAGGAGGAGGCAGTGATCGAGGCAGAGAGGGTTCGTTTCTCATTCTTCACTGCCATTAACAATCTTCTTTCGCATACATCTCAGTCTGGAGTGAGTCGTTCGTCTCTGCCACGAGCACCTTGTCACTCTACTGCTCCCGGGAAAAGGCTAAGACTTCCTCCTCCTCCTCCTCCTCCTCCTCCTCCTCTTCCTCCTCCTCCTCCTCCTCCTCCTCCTTCTGCGGCATCCTAGTTGATAGTGAAAGGGCTTCGGTTATGTTGACTACTGCGTTAGAGAGGAAAAAAAGAGAGGTAGAGAAAAAAGTAAATTCCCCGCCCAGCTTCGCGTCCCACCGTCCCACCCGTTAAGTTTTTTTCCCCTCTCCTTTTTTTTTCTTCCCCTCGTCGTCTAATGGGAGGTGGGTGAAGGGACTTTAGATGGGAAAGGGAGAGGGAGGGGAAAAAAGTCTGCAAAATCTCGCTCTCTTTGAGGGAAAAAAAAGGGGAAAAGTATCGTACTTTTTGGAAATTCATGAGTCACGTTTATAAGAAAGTTAAGAGAAAAAAAGAGTACGTAGATGAATGTGTACTCTTGCTCTCTTTTTTTTCTCTTTCTTTTTTTTCTTTCTCTTTCTTGGAGTGAGTTGATTTTTTTTTCGTCTGAGAAGGTAAATGGAAGAAGCAGAAGAAGTTTTATTTTGTTTAAAGTCAAGGACACTTTATTTTTTCCTTTTTCTTGTGTGTTATTTAGTCTTGGAATGGGTTTTGTTTAGCGTGTAAAAAAATAAAGAAAAGAAAAATGTGCAGTGTCTGTGTGTATATATATATATGTGTGTGTATGTGTTTGTGTGCGTATAAGTTTGTTGCTTTGCTATAATTATGTTGAAAATTTGCGCTAATTAATAAGTATTTATCTCCTGCTTTATCTAAAAATTCTTTCTTACTTTTCATTACATTTTTTCTTGCTATCTCATTCTTAGTAAAACATAGATTCTTATCAATTAGCAAAGCTCTTTTAATTCCTTATATTTTTAGCATCCTCCTGTATTCTAAGTCTTATAATGTGATCTAATACTACATGTGATCACCTTTTGCATGTTCTTTATAGTTAAAAAGTATAGACTCTCACACTCAGTCTCTTCATATATATATATTTTTTCTTTTTTCAACTCCCCATGACTTGCATTTGTTTAGGAGAAGAGGATTAAGATACCTTTTGGATCTATTCTGACCTTATCTTTTTTCAAAACTCCTTTACTAAGTTTTCTTTTTTCAAAGGAGTTAATTAAATAACTTTTTTCTCTCGTCTTCTATTCTCGTTTGTAACCTTTGTCTGATTCTTCTTTTTCCGACGAAGAAGAAAAAATGTGTTAATGATTTTAAATTTGGTCACACTTGGATAATGGTTTCTTTATATATATATTATTTTCATGCATTTATCGCTTTATATAATATCACCTTCATCTTTGTTCATCATAACTATCTATTCATTATCGCATCAAAGTTCTATTCACTATCACCACATCTTCCTTTCATCAGCTATTCACTATCACCACGTTAAGTCATGTGTTTCCCTCACTGTCATATATTTAGCGTGTGTTTCCTCATCATGGTAGTCAACACAAGCACACAGGAACACGGCACGCTCTTCACCGACTCCGTACAGTGTCGTGGAGGGAGTTGTGAAAAAAGAGATTTCAAGAGGATTTATTAGGGATCAAAACTCTTCCCTAAGGAGTCTAATTCCCACCAGCTAGCGAGGACTATATATAATTCCCTGTAAAGATCTATAACTCCTTGTAGCTGCTCATCTTCGAGGCTCCGAAGGGAAATCACGTGTCAAGGGTACAAAGATGAGGTGAGGTGATGCTCCTTTAGATTGTAGTTCACGGTTCGTCTTGTATTTATTTCCCTCTGTGTCCTTGTGGTGTCTAGTCTGAGTCAGCATGGATCAAGGACTCCAGACGAGACATCCCTCCAAAAAGATGCAGTTCCTCCTCCTCCTCCTCCTCGTTCTCCTCTTCCTTCTCCTTTCCCTTTCCCCCGAGACGCTCTGTAATCTAAGAACGTTTCCTCCCGGGTTGACGCCCCCTGAGCTGCCTTGTCTAGGTTTTGCAGGCTATTAAGACGCTGGAGGTATCCTTATAGCCTCGTAGGAGAGATGGGGATGGCTTCTTAAGACGGGTGGGCGTGTTTTGGTGGCTGTGGTGACCTGTTATTTTTTATTTTTTTTGGTGTCTCGACTCTGAACGTGACCCTGTTTTGTGTTTAGTGGCGGAGGGAAAAAGTGTATAAATGTCCTCCTCCTGCTTATGAAAAATGTAAGGCTATAGCTCGTTCGGAAAGGTCAAGGG
>JAXIVD010008064.1:2500-18451 GCA_036785275.1 Cancer borealis | reverse complement strand
ATAATTTTGTAACTGGGCCTGAGAACAGTTAAAGAACCTTTTCTCAGGGGATTTCCGAAAGTAAGGTGATCTCAATGTTTCTGTTTATGCATACATAGTATAATTCTTCCTCACTAAGTAGGAATACGCGATTCCTATTCCTGAATACATGGGCTGGGTCTATCAGACCGTCTTACGTGACACATAGTTTCCTAAAGCTTAACTTGGAAATTTGGCAGTGGCTTTCTAGCCGTTCATTTAACTACACAAACAAAAGAAAGTAAATGAGAAATTGGTGTAACTGTCGTGGAGGCATTCTTTCCCTGCGAACACAATGAAGGGTGAGCCACGAGTGATATAATTCACTTCCTTAACTCAGAAGTTAATACACAGTCACAATAACATAGAAATTACCGTGAAAAATATATATTGTACACCATGAAATATTTTGTAGGGAATAGGGGATCATGCGGTTTTGAAACCACGTTGTCCTTCTTTAAGAAAAGGAAATTGATATTATCCACTTATAATAGATCTCAATAGGGGTTTACATGTATTGTCAGACTATTGGGGAAGATTATGGACTATATAATAATGGCGAGAGGCATTGAATTTCACAAATATTGAGGGATTTCGAGAGCGATGTCACTCACCTGCGAACACAATGAAGGGTGAGCCACGAGTGATGCTCTCTGGGAAAAAGGCGGGAGATGAGAAGGGGGAAGGGGGGGGTTTCGAGGATATTCCTCCTTTGATCTTATTATTAATTGATGATTGAGACGTGAAATAGTTATCAATTTATAGGAAGTTAATTTTGACGCTAAATAAGTGACATTTAGATATCTATTGAACCTGATCTCTGGATTACTATATAAGGGAACATCTCTGTTTACGTGACTTTTTGCACGTCCCGGGCCCCGGGGTATGATCGCCTCACATGATGCAATATTACGTCATCCTTAACAAAGTTTTGTGGGAAGATAACTAAGTAGGTTAATTATATTAGACTATGGAGAGCATTTTGACTAGTTAATGACTATTAATAGTGATTAGATTATGATACTAATTTTTTTCCATAGAAAACTGTCTTGTGGGAGGGGTTGACTGCATAGGATTTGAAAGTTTGGAGAAACAATTCTAATATAAACATATAGTATAAAAGTATGAATGATGTGTGAGTAAAAACATTTATATAATGCAGTGTCCCCTTGGGAATACAGGATCTAAGGGCAGACTAAACAAAACAAAAAAAAAGGTACATTCAGTAGGCCTATTTGAGATTAAATTGGAGGCATCACATAACATTTGAAGGAAACCCCGTAGAAAAGAAAAAAACTGTCTATGCCCTGTAATGATTCTGATGGTAATTATATAGATAATGATAATAATGTATTCTAGCCTGTTTTAATGTATAGGAAGCTACCTCATTTTGAACCTCACTTAAAAATATACAGTTTTCTTTTTCGTCTGTGTGTGTGTGTGTGTGTGTGTGTGTGTGTGTGTGTGTGTGTGTGTGTGTGTGTGTGTGTGTGTGTGTGTGTGTGTGTGTGTGTGTGTGTGTGTGTGTGTGTGTGTGTGTGTGTGTGTGTGTGTGTGTGTGTGTGTGTGTGTGTGTGTGTTGTAAGGAAACTCACCTTGGCTATACTTTTAAGATGCGCTTGTATAGAGAGATATGCAGTCCTCAAGACACACATATATACTCGGGTTTACTCTGTGTTTTTCCTGTTGCTAATTATAGAATTCGTACAGGAAGGTGGACACACACACACACACACACAACACACACACACACACACACACACACACACACACACACACACACACACACACACACACACACACACACACACACACACACACACACACACACACACACACACACACACACACACACACACACACACACACACACACACACACACACACACACACACACACACACACACACTCATTCATACACGCACACAAACATACACGAACGCATCTGTTTATACATCCTGCATTATACATTAAAGTCTATTGTATAATGGCCGGTAAAAAAAATCATCCACGATAACGAATAAGAAAAAGACGATTAAAATGATAATAATTATAATGATGAAAGTACAATAAGGGTTGTGGCTGTAACAATAAGCAATCAAATTATCACTTTTATGAGTTTATAGAAAATTCTGCCAAAATAGAGTCAATTCCCTTTGCCATCGCTTTTCTATCATATATTCTTTTGTTTGTTGCGCTCTTATCTCTCTCTCTCTCTCTCTCTCTCTCTCTCTCTCTCTCTCTCTCTCTCTCTCTCTCTCTCTCTCTCTCTCTCTCTCTCTCTCTCTCTCTCTCTCTCTCTCTCTCTCTCTCTCTCTCTCTCTCTCTTTCTCTCTCGTCGTCAGACCCTATAAATCAGACTAGGAAAAAAAGGGCAGAAGCGTCTTGGCGGATACATAAACGTATCTGTTCTTGTCATATAAAAGGATAGAGCACTCATGCTAGTCATTACTTGCTCTGCAGCCATCTCAATAACACCACCACCGACGTCTCCTCCACCATGAACCCAACACAAGTATCCCAGCACTCCTCACAGAACATTGTGGCCAGGACAGAGATATGGTTGATATCAGCGGGTTTATTGGCTTTGACTGTACTCGCAAGTGGAGCCACCATCGCCACGCCGCATCAACTGTCTCGTGAAAGCAGTGCAAACAAAATCCTTGAAGATGAATGGAATAGCTACTACAGTATGAAGAATATATGTGTTCCAACATTGCGTTTTATCAGCTACAATGGCAGCAGCACTCATCTTGTGCCCGTGAAACGTTGTGCTTGTAACGCGTGCGTGGTTGCAAATAAAATATGTACACCTAATGAAATTGCTAACGTGAAGAGAGCGGTGGAAATAGAAATATCCCGCAAAAGGATTTACGTGGAGAGGGAATTTGAGGAACATATTTCCTGCAAATGTGAGAGGCCGACCTGAAAAAGAAGAAGAAGAGGTTAACAACACGACTGGTGTGTATAGAAGTTCCAACCCATAGAACTTCATTAACTTTAGTCTAATTGTGTGATTTGAAGATTTTTTTTTATTATGAAGGACATACACATCACTTTACTATAGAAGCCATTTTATTATTATTGTCATTATTATTATTGGATTCAAGTGATGCTTTTGACACTCCTTCCTTGGTAGTTGATAGCCTCGGATCTGAGAGGCGATTGTGTTTCAATGGACAAAGGACCTGGATGAAAGTGTCAACTAGTCACCTGACGGTAGCCCGTCAGGGTATTGTGATATCAGTGTTATGTTTGTTATTATTAATATTCATGCACTTAAATTAAAATTTTAATATATACTACCACGAATCTGACGCATCCTTAAAGAGAGATAAATGAGATTGTATATATAATATATATATATATATATATATATATATATATATATATATATATATATATATATATATATATATACATATATATATATATATATATATATATATATATATATATATATATATATACATATATATATTGTACACCCTAACACACCTAACACCCTAAAACTCTACTCACTGCAAAGAAAACGCGAGAGGGACGCCATAATATACACGTGGAAAATCATAGAAAAGATTGTCCCCAACCCATCCATAACTGGGGGAGGGATAGTCAGTCATTACCATCCACGTATAGGGCGCACCTGCTACAAGAACACCATTGAAGCAGTCAGTCTGTCAGACCCTTCAAGCCATAAGTTTTGCGAACTTGAGTCCTCACTTATTCAACTGCTTGCCGAGGGGCATCAGGGACACCATTAACTGCAGCATATATATATATATATATATATATATATATATATATATATATATATATATATATATATATATATATATATATATTTATATATTTGATATTTATTGGCCCATATACACATACAATATATATCTTAGACATTTTTTAATTACAAGGGCTATGGGTCTGTTGAGCAAGCTCTAGTACAGACCCGCATAGTTATATCTAAATGGTGCAGACGTAGTCAGTTATTGGCCAAAAGTGCATATACATACAAATACATAAAGACACATATATACATACATAAGAACATACATACGTATACCGATATACAAATATATACAAATACATACGTATACATACATACATACTATATATACACATATACACACATACATACTATATATACACATATACACACATACACATAAATTTACATATACACACGTATACATACATACACACATCAACCTACCTAACCCTAATGAGAGAGGGAGGTATTATAAAATGGACAATATTCATAGAACAATATATAAAGTAATCATATGGACTTTTTGAACTTAATATGAAGCGAATAACAATTTTTTTATTTTGGCTTTGAAAATTTGGAATGATTCTACATTTTTTATTTCGTCAGGCAATTGATTCCAGAGATTGGCTCCTCTGTAGGTAATAAATCTTTGAGCATGGGATGTTCTACATAATGGGACTTTAACATCGTATGGTCTGCGAGTGTTTTGGTGTATTGACACATATTGAATAGGAGTAACAGTACAAAAATTTAATGATTTATAAACAAACAAGTAAGCTTGCATAAATATTATATCATGTAATTTTAAAAGATGTAAGGTTCTAAAAAGAGGGTCAGTGTGGGCAGAGCGATGACTGTGTGTCATTATGCGAACCAGTTTTTTTTGTGATATTAAAAGTTTGTCAATGAAAGTATTATAAGTTCCACCCCAAATAGACAAACAATACAGAAAATGTGGGTATACCAGTGATAAATAAATTTGTCTTAGACATTCATGTGTTAATGTGTTACGGAGCTTATTGTTGATGATACCTGAGACTTCCATTTTAATTTACTGTCCAAAATTATTCCTAAAAATTTACATTCCTCAACCTGCTTTAGCAAAACATTGTCCATGAAAACATTAATGTTTTCATGCATAGACACCTTCAAAGGAAAGTTAGACTGGTTCCTGCAGACAATTCCTGACGAACCCCCCATCCTACATAAGCACACTCCAAGGGTAGCACTCAGCAACTCAATCCCTGGCCAAATTAATGCTATCAGGGGTGGAGCACATAATATATATATATATATATATATATATATATATATATATATATATATATATATATATATCTGTGGTTTTGATTTGAAGTTAATGCATGGTCACCATTATATATATATATATATATATATATATATATATATATATATATATATATATATATATATATATACACACATATGCATTCACACACAACTTGAGATACATAGAAATCAACACAAAAACACAACCTTATTAGGAGTCTACCTGAGCCCGAACCTAACACACACATCCTGAAAACCCCATTACCAGTGGAATCCAATGCTGCACCTTTGGAATCAACTGTACAAAACATGTGTCAAAACAGAGTACCTTATGAGCTCATCCTGGTGGTAGTGAGGGAGGAGAGTGTTAATTACCCTGGATTTAGGGTAGTGGGTTGACAGGTAAGGTGGCGAGGTACAGGTGAGGAGGTGAAGGTGTATCTCATTACTCTTCACGTCCTTCCAAAGTGTAGCAAGGATGGAGGAAGCACTAGTAATGAAGCTTGTTAGTCTTGGCATCAGCTGGCTACACTTAACACGCTCATTCCTTACCTTGCTGGTGTTATAAGTGTTCAATGGAGATATGGTGCTTGTTTAGACGTGGTGCTTCCCTTCAGTCTATGTTTTACTGATGGTTTTATATGTCTACTAGTACTACTGTTTCTCTCTAGTACTACTGTTCTCTCTCTCTCTCTCTCTCTCTCTCTCTCTCTCTCTCTCTCTCTCTCTCTCTCTCTCTCTCTCTCTCTCTCTCTCTCTCTCTCTCTCTCTCTTATTAGTACACCACATCATTATTCCATTCATCTATGCGTGCGTGTGTGTGTGTGTGTGTGTGTGTGTGTGTATATTTTTTGACAGGTTTGCTTGCCTGCTACCACACTTCTGCAGCATCAAGAGAAAGAGAAAAAAAAGTATTTCTTTACAATCACTACTCCACCCGTTTCTTTTTTGTCTCCTTCCTTACATACTATACATAGTGTACTCAACACATCTGTGAAGGTTTCAGGCGGGGAAACCATTTTTTATCTCGCAAAACGTCTTTGAAGTTATGTTAGGTTAGGTTGGTTGTTAGATTAAGTTATGGTTAGGTTAAGGTTGTTAGGTTAGGTTACCGTTATGTTATAGTTAGGTTAGGTTCGGTTATATAAGATTTTTACATTTTATTACCCAAATCCAGAAAAAAATCTAAGGTTGAGAACCCTAACTTATGGGTAATAAAATTTTAAAATCTTATATAACCGAACCTAACCTAACCATAACAGAACCGTAACCTAACCTAACAATATTAATCTAACCATAACTCAATCTAACTTAACCAACCTAACATAACTTCAAAGACGTTTTGCCAGGTAAATAATGATTTCCCCGCCGCCTGAAACATTCACAGATGTGTTGAGTACACAATGTATAGTATGTAGGGAAGGAGAAAAAAAAGGAAAGGGGTGGAGTAGTGATTGTATAGTTTTACCAAAAAAATAATTAGGTTTGTGTTGGTACTCTTGCATAACAGGAATTATAACCAGGCACTCTTAATGTTAAGTTTAGAGTGGCAGTAGGATCTGTGTGTTCCCTCCAATGCCGGATCAAGTGGTGTGGGGTCCTTGGGGTCTGGTACCTTCACTGAAAAGCCACTTGCTCAGATATTATTTGTCTACTTGTGATGGGAGGTTGCATTTATTCTTTATGATATAATTGATGATGTGATATGTGTGTCAGCAAAGTGAACGTATACTGTATGCTGTAATCTGGCGGCTGCAATTTTTGTAGAATGTTAGCGGTGAGTTTGCTGAGGTGAGAGTTCGTGTGATGAATGTTTACTTATAGGCAGTGCTGACAGATAAAGCAACCATATCCTCATAGTGCTTGCTTATAGGTTGCTAAGCATGTGCCTAACTTTTAGGTAATAAAATATGAAAAGCTTATATAACCGAACCAAACTGTACCTAACCAAACCTAACCTAACATAATCAACTTAACATAACTTAAAATATGCTTTACCACGAATAACGGATGACCACAGTACGACAGTCGTATCTCTAAGCACTTTGTTACTTTATAGGCTGTTTGGAAAATAATAGTGTTGGAAGCCACCATTACCTTGATGATAGGATGATAAAAGAGACATTTATTTAACTATACCTGACCTTAAAAAACCTTTATCATGATCCTTACTGCACTGAGAAGAGATAATTATGTCAAAACCTCATCAGCAGAGAGATTCAGTTTATTCGACTTGGCTAAAAACTTTAGCAATAATAAGATACTTGTATGGCTGTAATTAAGCTTAAAGGGAAATATAGACTATGTTATTCACCCCAGATGGTCTCCATTTGCCCAACAGTGACTATGCCATAATGGTAGAGTGTCCAGGCAGTCTGCAGCAGCTGATAGTGGAGTTTATTGCCAGCCACGTTAAGGAGCTGTGCACTTCACAGTTCTCCCTCACAGATGACACCTACAAGCTCTATTTCAGGTAACTCTTTGCATGTTACTCGATTATAAGTGTTTATTTGGAGAAAGCAACACGTAGCACTAGCTTGTTTTTAGCCTTGGTGGCGTTTGTGCCTTTCTTTGATTGAACATCTTATATTGTATTAATTAAGTGTTGTGTGGAGATGATCACTTTGTTAATTTTTGTGATAATCTTCCTCAATTTCAGTACAAAGTTGCACATATTTCTCTCATCAAAATACTTGTGACCTTTGTTCAATTTGATAAGTAATCGATCTTTCTTATGAATATAGACGTTCGCATTTATTGTTCTGTAATGCTATTTTTCTGATTATTTCAGGGACTCCAATGCATTTTTTCTCCAGAAAGTTGCGAATCTGTTACTCCTGACACTAGATAGGAAGGGTTTGCTCAATGACTTAAACATGACTCTCTTTAACCCTGTGGCTGTTCGGCTCAGTCAGGTCAACCTCCACAATGCCGATAATGTTACGTGCAAGGGACTGAGGGTACTTAAGAGTCACCAAATACAGTCAGTGGAAGTGAAAAATCTGTCCAAGGTGTCTGTGGATGAACTGATCAGCTGTTTTGGTGAATGGACTCTCAATAACATCCATGAGCTCAGCGTCAGTGGCTCCTCCTTCTCCTCACCTTACTCGCAGAAGGGTGCCGTGTCCCCCAGACTCTATGTAGGGCTCAGTAAGCTCAGGAACCTTCATGTACTGAATGTGAGTGGCACCAAGCTGGCCTCACACGCACTCCTCAACATCTGTACTGACCTCCACCTCCTCTCCTCGCTGGACATCTCAAACTGTAGTGAGCTGGAGTCAGTGGAGGGCCTGAGGGTGAGAGCCAATACCTTGCGTTCCCTCAACATGTACAACCTGAAGGTCCTGCGTGTCAATGAGACCGGAGATGTGTTGCGCGACCTCAAGGAGCTGGTACACCTTGACGTTAGTGAGAACAAAGGTACCCATGATGTCTTGGCACGCCTTATTCCCTCCAGTTCCGTGGTTCCCGGCCTCCTGAGGGACCCTGCCTTTGGGCCGAAACTGCGCTCCCTCGACATCTCCGGGCAGGATCAGACCCAGCCAGAGGACCTTCACTTCTTCCTCAGGGGTCACAAGCACCTCGAGTATTTGGGTCTCATGCTCACTTCTCTCTGTCTTGATACAGTCTTCCTGGATGGATATAATATTACAGTGAGTAACGTTGATGTGTTGTTTATTGGCTTGCTTCACCTATTTATCCATCTATTCTGACTCTTGTTTGTAGGAATGATGTGAAAAGGGAAGGGGAGTTGGTGGGCTTTACATACTTTCTTTTTTAAGTTTTTTTTTTTATTCAATTAGTTTCTTTGCGAGGTGTAGCATGGGTTTTATTTTAATTGTTTTACCGATGACATGATGCTGTTACTGCCAACATCTTGTGCCCACATTATGCCGGGTACCCAATCACTTGTATATTTCATTATGGGTTGTGCATTGGAATTAATAACTTCCTTCTCTCCTTTTGTCTGCCAGGAACCTTGATAACTGAGCTACAGATTTGGACATCACCATCAACACTTCATTATACATTCTCTATATCCATTTTCCTTCATGTATCTTTCTTTTTACATTAGGGTGGAAAGTATACTATCATCATAACCATTTTAGATTTACCATTCTCTGTGTCTATATATTTACGTCTCCATTTTCTGTTTGAGGTTTACTAATACCTTCACCTTTGACTGTTTCCTTTGTGATTTATGTCTGCATCTAGTATTGATATTGTCTATATACATATATTGTTGTTGTTGGCATCTCTGTCTATGTGAGTAAGGTTGTGTTAGCTTCTAAGGAGTGTCACCAGAGAGAGGAACACTCTTGTCATTCCATACACACACTCTGTCTTGTGCAATTCTTTCACTCATCCTTAACCTCAAACCTTAATAGATATTCTCACCTGATCTTTTGAAACAGCAGTTGTTTTATCATTTGCTTTGAGGACTTAACATTTTATTTTCTATTCTCATATATCACTTTTTTTATCACTTTTCACTAACTACTGTAAGTCATTTATAACCAATTTTTCCCCCCACACATGCTGCCCACCACCACCACCACAGTCAATCCTGCAACCATCACTATTATTGCTATTTACTTACCTCTCTGCGCCTTCCTTGGTCAGGTAACAGGTGTGGCACGGGCAGACCAGCTTGTGGAGGCTCTTCGAAGGTACCCCACAAGGATGGAGTACGTACCCAAAATACTCTACAAGATATTCATGCTTACCTCACACTTTGATACACCACGACCGGATGTTATAAAGGTGTGTTGCGTGTGTTGGTGTGTAAATTGTGTTGGTGCATCGAGTTTAGATCTGTGTTTAGATCTGTATTGTGTTCCATGATCTTAATATACAATGCTGCTGTGAATGAAGCATTGGTTAGGTTATAAGGTTAGGTTAGGTTAAGAGGAAAGATTAAAACACGTGCAACAAACAACACTTGAACAGTATAAAGAGAGAAGAGACATGGTTATGATCTCTAGAGTGTGGTCAAACAGAAGCTAAATCCGTAAGGGGACCCAAAAAAATAGAGAAAGGGAAGCTACTTAAACAAGAGTTAAAAATACAACTTTGCCCATACAAGTAGAGATATATGGAATGGATTAAAAGAAAAGGTGATAGCAGGAAAGAGTATACATTAACTGAAGGAAACACTTGATTATTATACATATGGAAACAAAACTACTCAAGTATACAACCAGGTCAATACACACACAACACACCATTAAAACCGTACACCTTGCAATCATTTTTTTCAGCTGGTGTTGCCTGTAATGAACACTCACAGCACCCAGAGTTCCATACAGCTGGCAGGGACGGCATGTCTCTACAATCTCACCAAAGGGCCCGTGGGGGAGCAGATCCACCCTCACATCCTGCGGGACATGGTGCACACGACACTCACGGCCATGAGCAACTTCCCCGACCATGCACAGGTAGGGAGTTGCAGTCACCAGGGCAGGAGGTTATGTGTTTTTTTTCTACATCACAAACCGTTGGCGCCAATAGGCTTTATGGAGGTTAAGATGGACTGCCTCTTGCCTGTTATTTGGCGTAGGTTTAGATTTTTTATAGTGACGCCTCAAATGTTTAATGTTCTCTCTTAAATGTGTTGAGAACAAGAATGGCTATTGCTGCTACAGCCTCAGATGCATATAAACATTGTAAGTCCCATCTGAGGACAGTATGGCAGCAATTTGGGTAATCTTTGGCCACTCGGCGGCAATACCAAAGAATGAAAAATGGCCACTGGATATCGGGACTTGAACCCGTGACCCGAGGTTTGCATGCCTCAACGCTGACCACTGTACCACTTGTGTTGCAGTCACCAAGGCTTTTTTTTTTTTTTTCTTCTTGTCTTATTCCCATTCTTATTCATGCTTAGTTTATAGTTAGAAAGAGGATAAGAGTGGTATGGAATCAGTATTTACAGCTACTTACAAATTACTACCAAATATGTTTTTCTTGCAGTTGAGTGTGCATGATATTGAATTGAGCAAACATTGGTGCATACTGTACTAGGCATATTGTTTGTGTATTTATAATATAGTGACCCATTCACTCCATCCTTGATGTGGTCCATGTTTCCAGCTGCAAAAGAATGGTCTCCTAACACTGTGCTGTGATCGCATCCTACACGAGGTATCCTTTGACAAGTTCTGGTGTGCCCGGCTGGTCCTTGAGTGTCTCCTTTCCTTCAATGATCCCTCCACTGACCGCATGGCTGTAGCGATCTGCTCAATTATTGCTGCCAAGATATCCACTGCACAGACTACTCTTCTTGGTGCCAAGGTAAGGTGTAAAATTAATGGATCTATTTACTTGTTTATCTATTTATTTATTATCTAATTAATTCATTGATTAATTATTATTATTATTATTGTTATTTATTCATTTTTTTATTTTGTGTGTGTGCTTCGTAGTAAGCAAGAAGAATGCATGTGTATGTATGCCTGAGTGTGTGTCTGACCACCTTGTCTTGGCTACCACCAATGGGGAATGTTAGTATGGATACAAACGGAAAGAAAGAAAGATAAAACTTGAAGCATTCATATTTTCATTAGATTATTTAAGTATTGTATTCACTCAATCGCTAGTATTTTTAGAGTTCATGAATCATGAGTTACTGTATAAATATCAGTACTATTTTTTAGTCAGAAAATGATGCACACAAACTTTCTTCGTGAATTGACATTCAAGAAGGAAGCAAAGGAAGACTATTTTCTGCTTCTTTTTTCATAGGAAGAAATTGTATATATTATTTTGTTGTTGACAGAATGAATACATGCAAAAGCTGCTGTCTCTAGTCAAGCGACGAATGGAGGAAAAGATGGTAGACATGACATTAAAGTTTACCCTGTCAGCCTTGTGGAACCTAACAGGTGAGTTAGTGGTTCCTGTTGTTACAAATAAGAAACTTCACAGCTCATCATTGGCAAGGCTTATATAACCTCACGTCTCTATGGTACAAGAACAGGTCATGTCTATTAAATCCACCTTAACTCTTCCTAACACTATCCTATGTCTGCCTAGGCCCCAGACAAGATAGAGAGGCACGAGGGTTGTGTTCGTTGGTAGTGATTGGCAGGTAAGAAAAGCCGTCACCGAGTCATGTGTCTGTAGTTGTGACTTATCTATTTATGACTTAGCGTGGACTGAACCTTGCTGGTAGATGAGAAAATATTGATATGATGATTGTGATGAATTAGTAGGCGATGCAAGTGGTAGTGTAGTGGTGAGAATTGTACTGGATGGAGGAAGTTGAGAGAGCTGTTGTCTTTATTAACACTCAGGGGACACTCTTAGATGCAAAGGTCACTTGTATGTAACCTGTGTGCTGTATTATGCTAGTATTATCTGGCCAGTGAAGGAAGATGTCTACAAGGTGAAGCACATGGAGTTAATGATGTGCAGTGCATCACTCAACAACCCACCTGAGACCACAGATGGAAATGATTTGAGTTGAGTGTATTAATATAGTGATGAGAATAGGTAGACTGAGGTGGTTTGAGTATGTTGAGAGAATGGTGGAGAGACGAGTCACTGAGAAAGCAATGGTTTGGTTAGAATCATGAAGTGTGTGTTGGGTTGATCATCAGTTTTATTAACACCCACATCAGGAATCAGTGTCATTGTTCATCATAAAAGTGTCTCCCACTAAAAGGTGAGAAGGTAGGGACATTGTATGAAGGGAGAGGCAGGCACAGGTGACTAAGGCAAGTATCACCTGCCTCCATGACAGACGAGTCACCTGCGACGTGTGAGGTGTTCCTGAAGGAGAATGGCCTTGATCTGTTCAACCAGCTGCTGAAGGTGTTTGCCAAGGATGCAGCAGTGGAGACCAAGGTGCTGGGTCTCCTCAACAACATTGCCGAGGTGTCTCCCCTCAGAGGTGCTCTCATCAACAAGAACTTCCTCTGTCAGCTGGAGTGAGTGTAGCATTGTATTGGTAGTATTCCATCCTTTGTTTCTTGATAACCTCGTATATGTTATTATGTGTGTATGTGTGTGTGCGCATGCCAAAACACTTCATCTCACATTCCCTCATCTCTCAGACTGCTGCTGTGGTCTCCTAATGTTGACGTGAGTTACTTTGCCGCTGGTATAGTGGCACACTTGGCATGTGCAAGCAAAGACTCCTGGAAGGATCCCAATACTGTCAGAGAGAATCTCCTTGAGGAACTAGTAAGTTGGCCGCCTCGTTTTGTCTATAATCTTGGACCAATTGATGAACCTTTTTTTACGTTAACCACATTTCCACCAGAATTGAGGTCAAACTGTTGTTTGCCATTTTACTATTAAAATATTAGTCCAACAACAAATATGCATAGAATCAAAGTTATGGAGCTTAATAACACAAATCTAATGTTGTTGTCATCTTTCCAAAACTCCCGTGTTCTTGAAGAAAATTTAAGTTACATGAAAAGACATGTGTAATTTTTTACACTATAACATTTATAATTACATTCCGATTCCATTTCACTGTAACTCAAAAGAATGATTGTCTCCTGCTCCTTCTTTACTATTCTATACCCTATTTTTCACTTAACCTTTACTTGTAACCCAAGCCACATCACCTGCCAGGCTGAGACCCATTCCATTAACTGTTCTCTTCCTGTACAGGGCAAGGTGGTGATTAGCTGGAAGCAGCCCAAGGAGGAGATGGTGGCATACCGTTCCTTTCAGCCTTTCATCCCACTCCTTACAGCCCTCAACATGTATCAGGTTCAGCTGTGGGCCGTGTGGGCACTGCACCACGTCACCACCAAGAATAGTGAGTCCCAACACACACTTATGTAGCCAGACCTGCACGCTGGGGGAGTGGGGGAAAATTTTTTGAAATGATTGGATGCTTTCAAAACTTTATGATTACTTTTCATGTCACCAGCAAGAATATTGAATTTTGTGCCGTGATCTTCCTCTGATTGGTGACCTCATTTCTCTTTCCTTGACCCCAGGCAAGCGGTACTGTCACATGCTGGTGAAGGAAGGGGTTGACGATGTCCTGCGCAACCTGGTGACGGTGCAGGACTCCAATGACTCAGTGCGGGAACTTGCCAGCCGGGTGGTGGACGTCCTGCAGGAAAATGGTTTCAACAAGAACCTATAATGCAAGCCCCAGCCCTACAATTGTTCCAAGATCCTCCCCATAGCATCTGGTGTCATCTGAATCCTTTTCCTCCTCTCACCTCTTTCCTCTCCTCTCTCTTTCCCTCCACCTTTTTTTTTTTTTTTTTTTTTTTTTTTTTCCCTTTATTTAGTTTTTTGGAGGTGTGTGAAGCCTTTGTCGGTGGTGTGTTGGTGGCATGTGTTGTGTGGTGAGGGAGTGAGGTGAGTGGTTACCTTGAGCCACGGTGCATCTGAGGTGTTGTTGGAAGTGTTCTCATTGCACCAAAACGGAGAGAATAGGAAATAGGTTGGTGATGAAGGCGTTTAGTGAAGATATTGAGAGTGATTTAAAATTGCAAGGTAGTAGTGGTTGAGAGGCAAGTCAGAAAGATAGTGAACCATGAACTAAGGTAGAGGTGGTAATGGTGGTGGAAGACATTGACTGCAGGGCATCAGATACACTCATATATACACATCCAGGACATTAAAAAACATTAAATGATATAAAGGGATTACGTTTAACAAGAGAAGAGTAAAACACAGGCTATTAAAAACGGTATGGAACCCACACACACACACATACACACACACACACACACACACACACACACACACACACACACACACACACACACACACACACACACACACACACACACACACACACACACACACACACACAGAAACATTGATAGGCTAGAACAAGTAAACACTAAGATGGCTAGATATACAACAAATAATTACACACAAACGCCTGGCATCACAGCACACTTAATGCAACACTCAAACATGGACACCCTTCACATCCGCAGACAAACACACATACTTACATTTATATACAAAATCACAAACCATCACATTGACATTGACCCACATACATATCTACACAACACAAGCAATCAATAGTGTAGTGGTGATATGAAGTGGTTCAGCTGAGTACATCCCATGGTGGAAGGCAATCCGTCACCTCCTCACCACCACTACATAAGGTGCTGTACAAGTATGTGGCATAATTTCTTTTTATTTCCTCTCCTAAGGCAAGAAAATTGGGGCTAACAGTTTCACACAGAATGGCCACAGCAGTTTTTATGCTTGTATATAGGTAAATGACAGTAAAAAGAAAAGTTTTTATCAGTAGCAGTTCTTATCCAGTAGACGAAAAAGACTATTTAGCAGTTTGATTTGATTCTTTGGAGCTATGTAATTAATATCCTCTTCAATGAATTAGGTTGCTGCGTTCTGATCTATTTCAAGTGTCACCTTATACAAGAAATATGTCTATTGCTATCCAACAATTCTTAAAAATACACCCGTTTTTTCCTGACCGTAGATTTTCTCCGTACGTGTTTTAATTCTCTCGAGAGAATTAAAAAAATGCTTTTATTCAAATCCAGAGAATAAAAATGAATTAAACAAAAGTCATTGGCAAAGATAGTTTTGTTATTTCACATTATCTGCCTTGAGGTAAGCAGGAGAGACTTGCTGTGGCTGTTTTGTGCCAGACTGAATATTTATTGCAATGGACTGTATGTAACACTTCAAAACATCAGCCACAACCTGTCAGTTAGATTTTTAGAGACTTTTTTTCCTATTTATATTAATTAATTAAACTTGTATATACTACATATATCTGTATATTTATGATGATATTTTATTATGATATTTTAACAACTTTTGGCATTGTGTGAAAATGCATGTTCCATCCACACACACACACACACACACACACACACACACACACACACACACACACACACACACAC
>JAXIVD010008063.1:10000-18453 GCA_036785275.1 Cancer borealis | reverse complement strand
AGAGAGAGAGAGCAGAATAAGCATTTCAATATAGCTTAACTGAAAACACATCATAGACAAGGAAGTGTTATACAGCTGACTGACAAAGAAGGAGAGGAGAAGAGGAGGGAGTAAAGAAGAAAGAGGAGAAGAGGAGAGTATATGATAAAGGAGAGGAAAGAAGAGAGAAGGGAAAACAGGAAACACCTTCACCTAAACACGACGTCTTTCTCTTTTCTCTTTTAAACATACATGTGTGTGGTGTGTGTGTGTGTGTGTGTGTGTGTGGTGTGTTGGTTGTGTGTGTGTGTGTGTGTGTGTGTGTGTGTGTGTGTGTGTGTGTGTGTGTGTGTACATGTGTGTGTGTATATGTATGAGTATATATGTGATATGAGAGGCAAGGGGAAAGAATGATAAAAAAAAACGAAAAAAAAAAAAAACATCGCCATACAACAGGTGACATATAATATTCACAATGACACGATTCCACAATCACAACCACACACACACACACACACACACACACACACACCACACACACACACACACACACACACACACCACAACTCACATACATACACATATACATATATACATACATACATACATACAGCCGGCTGGACACACCACGGCAGCTTCAATACGTAAACACTAACACCTTCCTTTCATGTTCCTCCCAGGCCTTAACCTTCTTTTTCACCCTTACTGCCGGACTGCTCATTAACGTTCTAATTTGGCTGCGGTGGCGGTAAAGACTTGAGCGATAACACCTTGTGGGGCTCCTTAATAATGAAAGATTCTGGAGCATTGAAGGTCACAGGGCAAGGGTCATGCAGCTATAATCAGGTTAACCGGGCACATAGGATTATTTTTCCATAGTGCAAATGACCTTTCATGTCCTTCCCGCCCTGTGATGGATGGTTTTTCGTTTTGATTTGGTGTTTCTATTTCTTTTTTTCTTTTTTTTAATTCTTGTTCATAATGTTGATGGGTTTCTTATTCTTTTTGTTTTGTCGGTCTCTTTCTTTCGTTTTTATGGTCATTTGCCAAGCTCATTTGCCTTCCACGCAGACTGTGATGTGTGTTGTGTGTGGTGTGCTGTGTGTGTGTGTGTGTGTGTGTGTGTGTGTGTGTGTGTGTGTGTGTGTGTGTAGTGTGTTTGTGTGTTGGTGTGTGTGTATTGTGTGTGTGTGTGTGTGTGTGTTGTGTGTGTGTTGTGTGAGATGTGTGTAGTGTGTGTGTGTGTGGTGTGTCGTGTTCGTCGTAGGAAGTCACATGAGTGGAGCTGCGCATCTCAGTCAGGTAGGCGGGAACAAGTCCTCATTTACGTATCTGAAGCCACCCCCCCCCCCCCCCCCCGTCTCTCTCTCTCTCTCTCTCTCTCTCTCTCTCTCTCTCTCTCTCTCTCTCTTTCTCTCATACAGTCAGCTCATAACGTTGTCCTTCTTTCACCTTTCTTTGCTCACGTCCTCCACTATATTATTCACCTCCTCCTCCGCCTCTTCCCTCCTCCTCCGCCTCCGCCTCTTCCTCTTCCTCCTCTCCGCCTCTTCCTCCTCCACCTCCTCCTCCTCTCCATTTCTTCTCCTCCTACTCCTCCTACACTCATCACAAATATCTCTCTTTCATCTCTCATTTTTGGCTTTAAACTTGACTTTATTATTTTTATTTATCTTTTTTATATATTTTATTTTTCTACCAGACAGGGAGGTCCTAACCTGGTATTCTCCCTCTCTCCCTCTCTCCCCCTCATCCCTCTCACCTCCCTCTCACACGGGCATGTCTCACAGCAGGTCAGTCAAGGTAACCTCTATGTAGGTAGGTAGATATGTACTACCTACGTACAAATTGGGTAAGTTCATAGTTGATGTTATTGCGTGTCTCTCTCTCTCTCCTCTCTCTCTCTTCTCTCTCTCTCTCTCTCTCTCTCTCTCTCTCTCCTCTCTCTCTCCTCCTCTCTCTCATCTCTCTCTCTCCTCTCTCTCTCCTCTCTCTCTCTCTCTCTCTCCTTCTCCTCTCTCTCTCTCCTCTCTCTCTCAAAACACATACACACACACATACACTTTTTAATGACTAGTATTTACTTAACATATTTCGTGCTCTGGTGGGATTTCCATAACTACTCCTCCTCCTCTCCTCCTCCCTCCCTCCCTCCTCCTCCTCCTCCTCCTCCTCCTCCTCCTCCTCCTCCTCCTCCTCCTCCTCCATGATGAAAGCCTCCTGTCGAGTCCTTTCCGTACTTAACACCGTCCTCCACTTACCGAGGACAATGACGACATGGATCCTACATCACTATTGATACACACGCACACATAATTACACCTTATTTTCCTCTTCTCTACCTCCATCTTCATCTTATTCCTCCTTCTCTTGATAACACTCCAATCACTTCATCTGCCTCCCTCCCTCCTCCTCCCCTACACACGTCAATAGCACTAGTAGTACCCTAATGTCCCCCTTGATCCTAGCACCTTGTCTTCTCGACTCTAAACATACCATGACATCGTTTCAAAACACTTTCCCTTCAGTATAATGTTTCAACGGTAACTACAAACATTTACTCCCTGCCACACAACGAGACACCATTACCCACTAATATCACCATCATCACTCCTCTCCTCACCACCATCACCACCACCATCATCACCAAGACAACCACTGTAAGTAACTATTCACACACGTCCAGCTAGAGTAAGTAGTTTCATAAACCCACATGTCTTTCTCTTAAATCTGCTTGACGTTGAAGAGGGGAGAGGTTGATGTTCCATCCCCTTGTTTATGTTTGTTTGTCTGAGAGGAAACACCATCACACCACAACCTTCATGTTCTGTCCCGCCCTCACAGTGTTCTGTACCCATGTCTCAAAGTGCTACATACTCGTACTACGGCCTGCCTATACCTTTCTTGCCCTTCCTCTGTGTATCACCTCCGCATTCCTGTACTTACTCTCTTCCCTCTCCCTCTTCCTCGTCCTCCACCTCCTCCTTCTCTTTCTCTATTATTGTTACCGTCACTGCAGTCTGTAAAACCTGTAACGAAAGCTGCACGAACGTTACATTATTTCTATAGACATGTGAACATTTTGTCTAGTTTATGATTAATTAATATTTAGATTGGATGCTTGTGATGAGGTGTTAGTTTGTTAGTTAGTTCACCAAGAAGTCAGTCAGTATGCGAAAGGAAAATGAAATATCACTAATATATATAAGTGAAGTGTAATGGATAAGGATATATAATGATTAGCATACTACAATACTTGCAATTTGCTCAAAACTTCATTACCTGAATTGAAATTTATATACACGTAACTAATTTTTACATTTTCCTCCCAAAATAGAACACAATTCCTAACAATGAATGGGAAGGAAGCTTGATTTTATTCGTGTCGCTTGAACATCTTAACACTACGAGACAACTTTCCACACACGATTCTCGACCACCTAGACCCACGCACACCAACCCACGCACGCGCGCACGCACACACACACACACACACACACACACACACACACACACACACACACACACACACACACACACACACACACACACACACACACACACACACACACACACACACACACACACACACACACACACACACACACACACACACACACACACACACACACACACACGGAGGAAGTTGTCATGGGTCTGTAATTCCCTAACGTGGAGAAAACCCCGGTAATGGATGATGGGTGTTCATAACCTGTTTCACAAGGCCCGGCAGAAAAGGTGGTCAGGTGGGGCGGAAACAGGCGGTCAGTAATGGACCCCCGCACCGCGCCGCGCCGCCCAAGGAAACAGTGCTTGCGCAAGTCTGCCTAAAGTACCGATCCCCCCAAAGGCAAATCGGTGAAGAAAGTTTATACCACCGTCACAGGCTTGAGTGTTTTTCTTATTCTGACGGGTGCCGTTTCTTTATTTTCCTTTTTTTTAAGACAATTAAGACAATTAAGACAATTAAGGAACACATAGCATGAAAACTTGTGTTAAAGGTCAATATTTTCCTTTTAGTTTACCATTACTTTTGTTTGCCAGACGGAAGGGGCAGGTGATGGCCTCAGTAATACAGATATAATGAAGGGCTTCAGTGTTCCCGTGACCTACTCATCTGTGACTCTTACAAACACTATCATTTTATTGTTATCAGGAGTAAAGGTCATGTTGCTGAGGACAGCATCGCGCCTTCCAGTGACGATTGGCGGCGGTGAACCCCTTGACTGTTCAGCATGGCCTCGAAGGGTTGGTAGACTCTCCCCCCCTTCCCCGCAGACCATTGTCCTCCTCTCATAGTCCTGTGGGGTTTTTTTTCCGAATAATCCAAAAAACTGCATGTTGACAAGTGGTGTTTTGTTGTTCCACATTTCAAGGCTAAAATGTTCCATAATAACGTGTTTGCCTGCACGGCCTTGACTACCTTTCACAGTGAGGGAGACTTCCATAACGACGCCAGTGTTTGCGTCACTCTATCTTGTTAGACACAACACCAGGGAAACTATTTTTTTTCACAAACTCGGTACGAACAATGACGAAAGATTTGTTCTATTTATTCTATCACGAAAACAAGGACTGTGTAGGTGTGAAGAGTTGTTCAGTGTCATGTTCAATTACTTTCATCATTGTTAAACGCACCACTTGTGTATGACATGCATGACACTTGCTTGTTTAAGTAGAAAGTTCTACTAAGATACTGGCGAAAAGTGTGTGTGTGTGTGTGTGTGTGTGTGTGTGTGTGTGTGTGTGTGTGTGTGTGTGTGTGTGTGTGTGTGTGTGTGTGTGTGTGTGTGTGTGTGTGTGTGTGTGTGTGTGTGTGTGTGTGTGTGTGTGTGTGTGTGTGTCGTATTGAACATGTAGCCTCAACATCTTTAGTGAGTCCTTTGTTCTGAAGCCATTTAGGTGCTTGGTGTGTACGTCAAGGCAATCATTCCAAGGTTTAAAACATTTAGAATTGATAGTAATAGTTTTTTCTTTCCATTAACTATTGTTTTTACATTTTTCTCGCCTGGTTTTCCTTCCTTCACTCATTGTGCAAAACTAGGTTAAGACGACAAGAGCAGCGACCACCACCACCATCACCACCACCACCACCACCATAACCACAGAGGTGACGAAGCTGTCGATGATGATGACAATAACAATGATGATGGTGATGTCGATAATATTGTATTGACATATAAGGTGCCACGGCTCGGCCCAAACAATAGAACCATGTACATTCCCACCTGGCTTCCCACCACCATCAAAATTCCTTAAGACAGGACCTGGAATACCGTTTCTACACCCAACAAGCAATGCATTTAGACGGTCAGGCTAGGTATAAGTGATCTTAGTATATAGACAATCCATTACTAAATTTTAATGATTGGTTTTGCTTAATAATGGTCTTTATGATTCCTTGTTTTGGGGAAATTATTAAAATATATGATTAGGCTACAGTAAAGTCAAGTCTAGTCTGTTGATGTCTGTGCAGTGTAGCGTCGTCACGAGGACGGACATTGTATTGTGTATTTATCAATTCCTGTTCATACATCTTGTCCTTTCATTCCACAGTTTTCTCACTCTCTCAATTTCACAAGAGGTTGTAATCTTAATCCCACTATATCCATCTAACTTGTATTAATCCTTGTCCTTTCATTCATTTGATGCAGGTGACCAAATTATCGCTGATTGCTGCCTTTCCCCATCATTTCACAACTCCTCTTCCATTATTGAACATTATAAACCTTTCATGATACACTTTAAATACCTTCACTCTCAAATCACTGCATCACAGGTAATTAATAGATTTGTCACTCCTTCTATCCTAAAAACTTTCGCCTTTCATTCCATAGCCAGGTCTCATTTCCGTATAATAACATCAATCTCGAAGTATCGTTTTTCTTTTATCTTTTATGCTCGCTGTCCTAACTCACATCCTCTACTTTAGTGATTATACTATTTCCTTTCTTGCAAAATTATATCTACTGTCTCGCTCTCTCTCTCCATGCTTGTACAGGACGGAACCAAGATATTCAACTCAAATTTATTCACTTGATCCATTAACTATTCATTCAGCCATATTCTAATGTAGCTTAAGTACCAGACATTACTCAGGTTACTAAAAATATAAACATCAGAACAATGTAAGTGAATAACAAACAATGTAACTATAAAAGATAATGTTGTCTCTCTAACACTGCATCAAAGAGATTTATTGTGCATATCAAAACCTGTCTTGTCAATTCTTTCTCTTTTAATTGTGCTACACTTGTGATTATCCTTCCATCTTCCTTCTCTGTCTTTTTTTTTTTAACTTCTATAACCGCTGCAATTAATATTAACTTTCTCCTCTTCTAATCATACTCACTGCATTTTATTTATTTTTTATTTATTCCCTATACATTAAATAAAAATAATATATCAGTCCTATCTTCTTCCTCCTTATTCCTGACATTCACCTACCCTTGCAATAGACTGATTCATTGCAACAGTCTCTTATCCTTTAATCTTGTAGCATTTCATACCGTTCATTTTTCTCCTACTTCACTTTTTTTTTCTTTAATCTGTTTATTTTCCTTCGTTCATTTATATGCCAGCCAGCTTGTCAGCCAGCCAGCCAACCATCCAGCCATTCAGTCATTCAGCCTTTTAGCCAGCCATTTAGCCACTCAGCCATTCAACCATTCAGTCAGCCTTGCAGCCAGTGTCATTACGAAAAGAGCAGTTTAAACATAGATTTCGCTTAACATTATTTGTGCTCCTCATCACTTGAATTCATTGCTCTGACATCCCCATCCATAAAGAGATTAAACTGCCAAGGTGACATTACACATCCTTGCCTCACACTCTCTAAGATTCTGAAGATGTTACGTTCTTTTTCCATCTCGCATAATGCACGAGCATCTTTTTTTTAAATTTCATTCACTCAACCCGATCTCACATTGCCTCTCAGTGTAAGCTTTCATGTGACCTCTGATTCATGAATGCAACACACACTTTCCTATTTCCTCTCCTTTACTCACATGTTCTGAGTTATCATTCTCACTTTGAAATCCGATCTACGTAACCAGTTCTTGAATGTTATAAAGATCTGAATTGATTTTATTTTCATTTTAGTCTTATTTAGCAAAAGTAAAGCCTCTATAACCCAACGGCCGGGTGTTGGGTAGCCTCAACCTAACAAAAAGTAATGTTTCATTATCTCAACATACATAAAAATGAGGCCGTAAAATGTTTGAAAATGACAGAGCACTCTTCCTGCACTCAAAAATACAGGAATACTGGAATTATTAACACATTCTATTCCTCCGCTTCCTCAACCTACTTCTCAACCTCCTCCTCCTCTTCCTTCTGCTTCTCCTCCCCCTCCTCCTCCTCCTCCTCCTCCTCCTCTCCTCCTCCTCCTCCTCCTCCTCCTTCGTGGTGTTAAGGAGTATTATGAATGTGTACCGTAGGAGGACAAATACATCATGAGTTGAGGAAACTGTTCACCTCACCGTCACCTCGCTAACACGTGAAGGGGAAACTTATCCATTGTGTTTCCCAAGGGCCGTGCGTGAGGCGAGGGCGTCCCGTTGTGCGCCCCGCTGACTCACGGACTCGACACCAGAACAATATTAAGGAGACAATTATTGAGAGGCCGGCGCCGAGATGAATTCCAAACGCGGTTCTTTCCACAATCAAACGATTATAACGGAGACAGCGGGAGTGTTGTGTGTGTGTGTGTGTGTGTGTGTGTGTGTGTGTGTGTGTGTGTGTGTGTGTGTGTGTGTGTGTGTGTGTGTGTGTGTGTGTGTGTGTGTGTGTGTGTGTGTGTGTGTGTGTGTGTGTGTGTGTGTGTGTGTGTGTGTGTGTGTGTGTGTGTGTGTGTGTGTGTGTGTGTGTGTGTGCCTGCCCATAATCATTATCTAAACTTAACACAGACATACGTGTACGTACACAAACTAAGAAAAATAATCATCTTACCCCCAACAAGACCTTGACACCATAACACCAAAAGAACACATAAATTTATGACATGTTTCCCTTTCTTACTGATAAGTCACGTAAAGCCATGTGCCACAAACATTAAATACATTTCCTCTTACTTAATTCAAAGGCAACAATATGTGTGCTGCTAACCACGTCTCTCCCCGCTGAGGGCTGTGCCAGATACCGTCCGTGTTCTGCATCACCAATACATTCTCTGATACATGTCCTTCCCTTGGTTTAGCCACGCGTTTCTGTCCCAGCGTAGTGCCAGGGAAGACGGGGAGGCACTGGGCGGAGTGTAATTGACTTGATGGTGCGTTTCTCTTATGTAAGGCAAGGATATGGTTGTCAATGGTGATGGTGGTGGTGGTGATGGTGGTGGTGGTGGTGGTGGTATGGTCTGAAAGAGAGAACTTGCTTGTGTTGTCGCTTCCTGACGTCACGCTAAGTAAGGCTGACCCTGAGTGTCTCCCTCGTGTGTGTGTGTGTGTGTGTGTGTGTGTGTGTGTGTGTGTGTG
>JAXIVD010008063.1:0-5000 GCA_036785275.1 Cancer borealis | reverse complement strand
GAAATCGCCAATAACTGGCTCCGCATATCAAAACTACTGGCTACTTTTAACGAGGTAAGTAAGCTGACGTGGCTTGCCAAATTATGATGATGATGCAGACACATATGATCCTTCCCTGCCACCCTACCACACAACCTGAAGGCAGCACCTGTGTTGGAAACGTGAACTATTATAACATTAAGCCTGAGGTCCATGTAATGTTATTTCGACCCTTCCCTCCACTCCTGGACAGACCTTCTCCTTCGTACTGCACTTCCGCATGCTACTGTTCCTGGTGGAGATGATCTCGTTGCTGTTCTCGTTGGTGTCGCTGCGGTGGCATGGTCGGTGCCTCGCTTACTTCGTAGTGATGGGTGGACGGAACCTTGGAGTGGTGTGTCACTTCCTTGCTGTGTGTGTGTCCGGGGAGCGGCTCCTGACGGCGGTAGGTTTTCCTTCCTCTTAGATTACACTTCTATTGATTCTTCCTGATGTTAACCTTGAGCCACAACAGTTACTTGTTTCTTCTTTGATTTATTTATTCGTCTATTTGACTCTAGATAGTATAATCTATGAGCTAATTGCTTCCCTTGACTGACAAATAAAGAAAATATATAAACTAAAACTAGGTAAGGTTGCTCATCCCTCATTCACTTTTGCCAATGCAGAAAAAAACACGAAACACAAAGAAACACACACACACACACACACACACACACACACACACACACACACACACACACACACACACACACACACACACACACACACACACACACACACACACACACACACACACACACACACACACACACACACACACACACACACACACACACACACACACACACACACACACACACACACACACACACACACACACACACACACACACACACACACACACACACACACACACACACACACACACACACACACACACACACACACACTAAAACTTCAGCAACACACTTTTTTCCCAATCTTGATAAAAAAAATAAAATAAAACGAACATGCTAAAATTCCCGGCATCCTACACTCGCCCATCCTTCCACGACACCATCTTACAGAGTTGATGGAAAAAGAAAAACATTATCGACAAAATCACACCTAATATCATTTTCTCACATGACACACAAGGCTTCACCAACACACTTCTTACTAACTCACACCTTCACTGACTTCAGATTTTTAAATATCATTCATTCTCCTTTTTTGAGTATAATGATTTACTGCGATGCGTTTCCCGAGGCAGCAGGAGGGCGTGACTGGAGCCGTGAGGGAGGTGCATGCGAAACCCAAAGTGACCCAACTACTAGTCAGCGAGAACAAGCCCAAAGCAGGACTGGAGACCGCCGCGCCCTTCACCCACCAAGAGGGGAACGCTGACCAAACCCCTGGGAGTCGCCTGGCTCGCCTCTGCGTACATAACCTGCTGTGCCGCATGGAGGCGCGTCCCCTCAGCGTCCGCATTTGGGGCGACTCCAGGTCTAACTTGATCCGTCCCGTCATGGAATGTTTTTGTTCGAAGTCTCAGGAAACTTTATGTTATTTGTTACTATCTATTTATAAAGATCACGTTTTTTACACGCCTTACAGTCCTCATAAAAATTGAGACGATTGGATATTTTCAATTTGTTGATCACTCATGTCATAGAATTCTAAACCTTATATATTTCACAAATTTCTGATCAACCTTCACATGTCAAATAGGTGAGAAAATCATCCTCATCTTCTTTGTCCTGGAATGAAAGTCACTAATGTGTCCCTCTGTGTGGACGGCGCATGGCAGCCTCAGCGGGCGGACGTATGTGACCTGTATGGGACTGGTGGCGACTTACTTGGTGGTGGTGCTGCAGCTGCGGCAGCTCCCCGACACTCTCGACCAGGACCTCCACTGCTTCCAGGCCATGAAGTGACCGTCATCTTGGCAGAAAAGAGTTAAAGTTGAAGGTGACGCCGGACAAACGCCTACTGTATGTGTTTGCGTGTGTGTGTGTGTGTGTGTGTGTGTGTGTGTGTGTGTGTGTGTGTGTGTGTGTGTGTGTGTGTGTGTGTGTGTGTGTGTGTGTGTGTGTGTGTGTGTGTGTGTGTGTGTGTGTGTGTGTGTGTGTGTGTGTGTGTGTGTGTGTGTGTGTGTGTGTGTGTAATAATAATAATAATAATAATAATAAACGGTTTATTAGAGATAAATTGCAGCCCAAGGGCTGAAAATGTTACAAGTAGTGTAGTAGATAGATAGACAATGATATGATGATAATGATAATAATATTAAGGTAATGGTAACAGCAATGATAATAATAATAATAATGATGATGATAATAGCAGCTAATGATGGGAAGAAAATATGTACAAAGTAATACTGTGATGGACACTTATGATGAGTTGATGATTTTGATCATCGTTGGCACAGCACTATTTTTGTATCTGTCTGTACGTGCACGGACTGGAGTGAGCAGGTTGGCGTGTCTCATTGACTGTCGGGGGCGGGAGACGGCGGGTGGCAGGAGGTTGCGGTGTCGAGGGTGGTGTAGGAGGCTGGCCGCGAAACGTTGTAGGAGGCTCTCGTGTTTCCGTTGAAGGGTGATGAGACTGAGGGAGTGGAGAGCATCTTCGTAATTGATGTAGTTGGGGCCCAGGATGATCTTACAAGCCCGTTTCTGGACCTGTTCAAGTAGGCGGTGCTGTGTTAGATTAAGGGAGGAGGACCAAGCTGGGGACGCGTAGGTGAGCTTGGGGAGTATGAACGTAGTGTAAACACTCGCCAGCTCACGCTCGGGTGTCCTCAGTGATTTGAGCCGCCGCAGGAGGTAGAGTTTGTAGGTGGCCGATCTTATGAGTTGGGTGACGTGTTCTTTCCAAGTTAATTTATTGTCGATGGTGACTCCAAGTAACTTGGCTGACTGAACTGTTTGGAGGGGGGTGTCACAGACGGACACTACAGGAGGAGGGACGGAGACAGAGGAGGTGTTGATGTGCATTACTGTAGTTTTGGTGTAGTTGATGGTAACGCTGTTATTAGTAGTCCATGACTGTAGGCTGTGTAGCAAGTCCTGTAGGTGACTGTAGTCAGGGTTGTCATTGTATGTGGTGACTCCAAGGGTGGTGTCGTCGACATACTTCCAGCAGTTGGGTGTGTGTGTGAGCGCGTCATTAATAAGTATCAGGAAGCAAAGAGGTCCTAATTTGGTCCCCTGTGGCACACCACAGGTGAGGTGCTGAGGGGGAGAGGACACACCCTGATACCTGACTACCTGACTGCGGTGGGAGAGGAAGGAGGAGAGCCAGGACACTATACTGGGGTGAAGGCCGAGGTTAATAGCTTTGTAGATAACGGTGGTGTGGTGGACAAGGTCAAAAGCTTTTCTGAAGTCGACAAGGGCGAGGGCAACTGAGGTTTTCTGCCTTTCAAGGTTTCTGTAGGCAAAGTCAAGGAGGCTGATTAAACAATGTGTAGTGGAGGAGGTCTTGATGTTACCAAACTGTTGTGGGTCCATAAGTGGGGCAAGGTGGTCATACATCCACTTGAAGATGAAGTCTTCACACAGGAGGCTGGGGATGGGAGTGATAGAAATCGGCCTCAGGTCGCTTAATGACAGGGGGTTGAGGGTTTTGGGAACTGGGGTGACGTATGCTGTCTTCCAATCAGTGGGGCACTGGCTTTGGCGGATGGAGGCGTTAATTATTGAGGCGAGAGGGGTAGCCAGTTCAGGGGCAAATTCTTGATAAATTTTTATTGGAAGATCGACTGGTGTGGTAGATCGTTTTGATTTGAGTCGATATAGTGACGCCGCGACTTCATATTCTTGAACAGTGGGTAGTGGGCATGGGGTGGGAAGGAATGATGGGAGTGAGGTGAGGTCGAGGCTGGGGAGGGACTGGCAGATGGTGGCGAAGTGAGTGTTGATGGTTGATGGGATTGGGGATGTGTTCTTATTCAATCCACAGAGATGTGTGTGTGTGTGTGTGTGTGTGTGTGTGTGTGTGTGTGTGTGTGTGTGTGTGTGTGTGTGTGTGTGTGTGTGTGTGTGTGTGTGTGTGTGTGTGTGTGTGTGTGTGTGTCTGTGTGTGTCTGTGTGTGTGTGTGTGTGTGTGTGTGTGTGTGTGTGTGTGTGTGTGTGTGTGTGTGTGCGTGTGTGCGTGTGTGTGTGTGTGTGTGTGTGTGTGTGTGTGTGTGTGTGTGTGTGTGTGTGTGTGTGTGTGTGTGCGTGTGTGTGTGTGTGTGCGTGTGTGTTTACTGTGATGTGTTTAGAGTTTCCGCTCCAACCTTTTAAGACTGGTTCCGAGCACCAATAAGCGTAATTGTTAACGTCCCCTGAGGGTGTGGGTCGCCAAGACTGACTCGCATCTGCTGTTAGGGTCCCGGCAGCAGGGCGCTTACCCACCTCCTCCTTTCCACCCCACCATTCACTCCAGTGCAAAACAATAGAGCATTGAAAAGCAAGATCTGAGCAAGTACTGAACACACCAGGAAAGCTAAATATACACAAACACGAATTAAAAAGGCATGTTGCATCAATTGTCCCTTGCATTATTTTCTACCCTCTTGCCTCCCTCGAAAAAAAATTCAGACATGGATGACTTCAAAAAGAGAACTAACACAGCTAACGTGGCTACGTCTCCTCGCCTCCCACCCTCTACAACCACCACCACCACCACCACCACCACCACCACCACCACCTGTCACCCCGTCATTCTCCTTTCTGCCCCCACACCGCCTCCACCCCCAACCCAAGAGACGCTCTCATAACCGACCGAGAACAAGGTCACAGGTGTATATGGTCAGGGGAAAGTCAAGTCATATCTGCGGCAGGTGTTTGTGAAGCCATCGACCGATTACTGAAGATGACTTTATAAGAAACAAAATGACCAATACTTGCATGTATATATAAAAAAAAAAAGATTCAGTAACGCATAGTGTGAAATTAAAAAAATTCTTTCTTCTTCAAGTGGAGTCATTGCGTCACGTGAGCGCCCTTTGCCCCCTCCCTCCCCTCCCCCCAACGGGAAATTTCCAGCCT
>JAXIVD010008062.1:10000-12500 GCA_036785275.1 Cancer borealis | reverse complement strand
GAACAGTGTACATTACCCACAGAAAACTAAGTGTTGATAATGAATGCTGTACTAGGCCCTTAAAAAAGACGATTGAATAAAGATACTAAAGAAAATGGCGTCAGGATAGAGAACAGCGTACAGTGTCCACAGAAGAAGAAGTGTTGATAGATAACTCTATTCTTCCATCAAAGCACGCCATGCATATAGATAACTAAATTGAAGAACTGGATAGGAATAGAGAAGCCTGTCCTGAATATAAATAATGAAATGGCAAAACACGATAGGAATAAAGATGTCTGCCTTAAATATTGATAAAAAGAAATGCAAGAACACGTTAGAAAAAGAGGAGTGTGTCCTGAATATAAGTGATTAGATGAAAGAACTGGATAGGAACAGTGAAGTGTGACTTAAATATAGATAAAAGGGTAAAATTTTACATCTTCACCATAATGGCGTTTGTTTACATCTACGTCTTGCCTCTGCTCCTCGTCCAACTCCCTACTTTTGGTCATAGAGAACATTTGATGGCTTCTATATTAATGCAACCTAACCTAACCAAATCTTAACTTACATTGACAAATAACAGAACCTTGTTTAAACCAAACTATTCTTTATTTTTCGAAGAGAAAGTCTCACAGAAAACATTGAATATCTCACTAACTAAGAATTTGCAATGGAAATGTAATTAGGAAAACCTTCTCAAAATGCATCAGATAATGTAACAATATAACCCTGAATTCTCTAGAGCGTTATGGTGAAGATGTAAAATAATACGGATAAAAGAAATGCAATTACACAATAGAAAAAGAGAAGTCTGCCCTGAATATAAATGATTAGATGACAGAACTGGATAGGAATAGAAAAGTGACTTGAATATAAACAAAAGAAATGCAATAACACGATAGAAAAAGATAAATCTGCCCTGAATATGAATAATCAGATGACAGAATTGGATAGGAATAGAGCAGTGTGCCCTCAATATTGACAAACAAGTGACAGAACACATGAGAACAGCAACAGTATGAGGATGTCAGCTCACCTGGATCCTCTGAGTGTGTGTTTGGGATGAATTTGTCAGGCTGTGCACCACCAACATAGCCTTTAGCTAGGTTAGGCCCACCAGCACACAACTCTCCCATCTTGCCTTCACCAACAACCTTCCCATCACTGCCGATGAGGAAGATGCAGCAGTTGTCGATAGGGTAGCCTGTGAGGGGGGAACAGGATCAGGTCAGGTTAGGTCATTGATGGTGTTAGGAAAGGCCATGAGATTAAAGGTTAAAAAGAGGCATATTAGTGGTGGTTTCCGGTTAATGGATAGGAAGGGGTTTGGTGTTTTTAGGATATGCTTGTATGTATTTATCCTTTGATTCAGGAAGTATGTACAGTAATGTTTTTGACTTTGGAATTCTACACTATGGCAAATGTATATATTATTTCATTCATCATTTACTTTACGTTTAAGTAATTTCCTAATAGTATCTATACCGATAAAAAAAGAAAAAAAAATCACAAACTCATTGTTTTACAAACTCATTGTTTTACAAACTCATTGCTTCACAAACTCATTGCTTCACAAACTCATTGCCTCACTGACTTATTGCTTCACTCACTCACCGATCGGCACCTTGTTGTTGATCAATCTGTCGGAGGCGTGTGTGGGGCTATGCAGCTGTAGGAAGGTCACATCACCCATGACCTCAGTTGATCCGTAAAAGTTGCAGATTTTCTGAAACATTGAACTGCATGTGCTAATCAACTGTTTAAACTCATTAATAAATGGATAAATAAATAGGTAAATAGACAGACACAACGAATGTAAATGAATAGTAGATACAGACACAGGGAATGTAGATAGATAGTAGATACAGACACAGGGAATGTAAATAGATAGTAGATACAGACACAGGGAATGTAAATAGATAGTAGATGGACAGACACAAGGAAGGTAAATAGATAGATAAGAAACAGTAGATAAATAGATAGGTGAATAGACAGACAAAGGGAGAGATTCATTAAGTTAATTCACGTATATTAATGAGACAGGAAGATATATAGACTTGGTTGGCTTGTATCTCCTGTGTACCTCATAAACTCCCTTCCAACACTATCCCATCTGCTGCCTTGCCTTGCCTTGCCTTGTTATCCCTATTCCCTGCCACTCCCTGCCAACCCCTGCTATCCCTTCCACCCCCTGCTACCCTTTGCCACCCTTTGCTACCCGCTGCCATCCCTTGCTATCCCCTGAAACACCTTGTTATCCTCTGCCACTGCCTGCCACCCCTTGCTATCCCCTTCCAACCCTACCTCTTTAACCCATCCCGTCCTAGTTCACTCCTCTGCCTCTCATTCATTCAAACCATTCTCTCTGTCTTCCCTTTTACCCTCCCACTCTGCTTCCCCTTTCCCTCCCACTTCCCCTCATTCATCCCGCCTCCCTCTACTTCCTATACTATCCCTAGGCCTCCCCTCCACCCTCATATCTTTGGGTCACCTGTTCCTCCCTTTCACCTCTACC
>JAXIVD010008062.1:5000-7500 GCA_036785275.1 Cancer borealis | reverse complement strand
TTTCACTGATTGAGTCAACGAAGGTGAGAGCAGTCTTGAACACACACACCTGAGGGACGATGAGATAAACACAGTACTAAAAACCAAGGAAATGGGAAATAAAGAATAAGGATTGAAAAAAAAACTATTAGAAACCAAGGAAATAGTGACTTGGAAATAAAATAAAAACTTAATTCATGTAAAAAAAAAGTGAAGGCTAGAATTGTGTCGGTAAAAATAAAAAATAAAATATATGAAAGTACCTCAGGAAATAAAGAAAGTGACCTACAAATATAATAAGTGAAGGCAAGAATAGTGTTGGTAAAAATACAAAAGAAAATATAAAAGTGACTCAGCATATATAGACAAAAAAAAAAAAGTCGAATATTGCGTGACGATACAAATATAGAAGAAAAAAATTTAAAGTGACCCAAAAAAAAAAAAAAAAAACAGAAAAAAGAAAAACTAAGAAAAAAAAAAAAATATCGCAATTATGTGACAATAAAAAATAAAAGACATGAATTATAACAACGTCTCACCTCTTCTGGCTGGTAAGGGAAGGTGCGCCACTGCCAGACCAATCGATTGAGTATGGCTTTGTGTGGCACTCTGACGCCCTTGGGAGCCCCTGTGGAGCCTGACGTGTACTGGATGGTGGCGATGGAGTCACCGCAGAGGCTGAGTCCCACTTCATGTTCACTCAGGTGGTCATCACTGGCTGCCTCCACCTCACCAGGCACACATACATTATTAGTCTGGTTCAAACTGTTGGTCATATTCTTGTTCATACTCTTATTCCTTCTTTTGTTAATTGTATTGTTTTTCATTACCCCTATCCTTCCAACTTCTTCTTCTCCTCCTCCTCCTCCTCCTCCTCCTCCTCCTCTTCGTCCTCCTATTATTATTCTTTTTATTTGTAGTGATCCTTATTAGTTTGCCTTTGAAATTCTTATCATTGTAGTTTCAACAGGTCATTAGTCACATTAATAAACCAATAGGTAAATAGATGAATAAACACATAAAATATAGTGTATAAAAAAAATATATATAATCTACACAGTTGTATCCTACGTTGAGTTTACCTTAAAATCATCTTTTTCTTATTTTTCTCCTTTTCTCTCCACCTGTTCCTTCTTGACGAGCTGCTCGCAAACTCACTTCACGTGCACTCACCTTAACCTTCATCACGTGCACTCACCTTAACCTTCATCACGTGCACTCACCTTAACCTTCATCACGCGCACTCACCTTTACTTTCACCACGTGCACTCACCTTCCCTCACCTCACACAACCTCATCCTCACCCTACCCGCAAGTGCTCTTCGCCACCCTCAAGTATCACGTGCTCACCTCCTCGTGCAGGTCCTGGAGGTGCAGTACGGGCACGCCCTCCGCCAGCCCCACATCTGCCGCCTTGGGGGAACACTCCACCAGCAGGAGGGCCGGCCGGGCGTCCTTCAGGATGTGGGTGATACGGGGGGCAGGGAAGGATGCTTCAAGGGGAAGGTAAGCAGCGCCAGCCTGTTTGAAGTTCCGCAATGTTATTATACTCAGACTGGAAGGTGTATTATGTGTATATCTTTTCAACGTATACGAAGAAACAAACGAAAACATTGCGTCAAGACAATACCAAGTTTGTTTTTTTTGCTGTGAAAAAACAAATTGATTTTAGTTCCTTCTATACATAGTGTTTATGTGAACAGGTAAAGCCTCCCTGACTCATTATGGTGTTATATTATATTACATCCATAGTTATTTCGACATAAGCATATAAAGTTGCATTGAGTTGAGGGAAGCACAGTAGTTTGTTAAAGTAATGAAACGTGCCGTGTGTAATACTGAAAGGAGATTATGGATAGTAATGTGTTAAATCACCTGACACACCGACACTGAAACCTTGTCTCCAATTAGAGTGTTGGAAGAATTGAATAGATTAAATGAACAGGTAGAAAGGACGGATTTAGGCCGGGTTCACACGAGGCCCTTTAGTGGTCAGTGGCCGCCATTAGAAATGACCACCAATTAAAAATGGTAGCCACTCGGTGGCGGCCACTGATAAGGTCAATGTCATCATGGATCTAATGAAAGTAGAAGCTGTCAAAATAGAATACACACATCTCTTCATCTTCATCTTCACCAAGAGAACGTAAACAGTTGCTACTTACATGAGATCCATGATTACACTTATCTCATCAGTGGCCGACACCGAGTGGTGACCATTTAATTTTAAGGAAAAATTAGATAAGTTTATGGACAGGGATGATAGGTGGACATAGGCTGAGTTTATATGTTATACAGTAATTGACTTTTGAAGCTCCTTATGTTCCTATGTTCTCCTCACAGTGCATCGCCTTACCCAGTGCACAGTACACAGTAACACTTCAAGGTTATAATACAGCCTAGCTTCAATAATAAAATTGTTTGAGTAGAGGCGGCAACACACATACACACACACACACACACACACACACACACACACACACACACACACACACACACACACACAGACACGCACACACAG
>JAXIVD010008062.1:0-2500 GCA_036785275.1 Cancer borealis | reverse complement strand
AAAGAAAACTAAAAACAAGCATTAAGATTGAAATATATTAGGAAAATTGTGGCAACACCAACCAAGACATTTCTCCTTAAAATCGTGTTCGTGAAAAACAAACGAAGTTTGGCGACGACACATGTAAACGCTCTAAATAAAACACACGTGGGCTTGCCAAGTGTCGAGGGTGTGAGTTGGTGAGCCGGTGCGTGGGTGCGGGGCAGAGGTAGCGGAGCAGAGGTAGTTGACAGGGCGGTGGTAAGGACGTAACTGAATGGAGATGAACAGCTGAAAGGCAACTATGGGGGACCTTGTCACACTTAGGGACTGTAGACCGTAGGTTGGAGGAGTGGAAGGAGGGAGGGAGGAGGAACAGAGACAATAAAGAGATAAAGGTTTATCTCCTCTTTATTATCTCTATTCCTCCTCCCTCCTTCCATTCCTCCACCCCACAATCCCGTGTGGAGGAGGGATGTTGGGAGGAAGGGAGGAAGGGAATTGTAAGTTAAGACTGTTTACTGACGGTTTTAAAGTCCTGTGTCGTTCTTTTTTTCTTCTTGTTTATCTACTTCTCCCCTTCCTCCTATCCCTTCTTACATTACATCGTGGTGGTAGGCATGATAACGTAGGAAGGAGAAATATAATAATAATAATAATAATAATAATAATAATGAGTAGTAGTAGTAATATTAATATTAGTATTAGTATTAGTATTAGTAATATCATTATTAGTATTAGTATTAGCAGTAGTAATAGTAGCAATAGTAGTGATAATAGTTAACCTACGAGACACACATCACAACTTGGCATCGAATTTGCGTAGCAATATTCTTATTATTTTTTTTTTTACATTAAAAGGGTACTGGCTAAGGAAAAAAAAGTAAAAAAAAAAAAAAAAATCTCGCTTGTCGCCAGACCCTGTAAAGAGGACAGTAGGAGAAATATAGACATGGAGGGAAGTCCAATTTAGTGTGAGAGGTGTCTTGACACTCCTCTTTTGAAAGAGTTTAAGTCATAGGCAGGTGGAAAAACAGACAAAGGAAGAGAGTTCCAGAGTTCACCAGTGTAAGGGATGAAAGAGTGAAGATACTGGTTAACTCATGCATTAGGAAGATGGACAGAATTGGGATGAGAAGAAGTAGAAAGTCTTGTGCAGCGAGGCCCCGGGGGTGGGGTGTTGAGGCAGGCAGTTAGCAAGTTCAGAAGAGCAGTCAGCATGGTAATAGCGGTAGAAGATAGATAAAGATGCAACATTGCGGCGGTGACTTGAAGAATCAATACTCATTACTCATCCAAGCCACACTTGTCTTATCTTAACATTCCACCAATCAGTGGAATGGTGAAGGTGAGTGAGGGTGATGTAATTTATCTGCATCTGTGACCACTTCGGTGATTTGTGCTCATTATTAAAAAAATTAAAAAGTGATAGCTTCATTTAAAAATAAATAAAAATTATATTTGTCTGTGTGTCTGTCTCACCCTCATACTTGTTTCGTACTTGTTATTTTGAATTTTTCTTGGTGAGGTGAGCAGTGGGAGTGACAGACAAGTTCAAGGTTCAGGGTTCAAGGTGGAGGGTGCATTCATTAAGGGGCGACTCTGATGCCTTTCTTGTGTGCACTGGTCATGATCAGGTTAAGCCGCGGTCGTATATTACGGTCACGCACGTAGTTGACCGTAGTGGGTGATGACCGTAGTTGACTGTAGTGGACCGTACTTGACCTTAGTTAAACATATTAAACGTAGTTAGACGTTGTTAACCGTACTTTAAGAAACCCAGGACTTGGCCGTGATTAGCCCAAACATTTTCAACATGTTCAAAATATCTCTACAGCCAACACCTTACTGTAACCGTAGTTTTGAACCTAATTTGAACCTATTGCATCCTACTTCAACCTAATTGACCGTAGTGGCACTGCGGTCAATTAGGTTCAAATGAACTACGGTCAACCACGTGCGTGACCGTAAGATATGACCGCAGCCCTACGTCGACATCCCCCGGAGACTAATTTGGTCGATAGAGATTCTTCCTCAGGTCGGCCGTCAGACGGCGATCGGTTAACTATCGGTGGCCACCATCGGCTTTCCTTCTATGGGGTTCCAGTGACACAGCTTCATTAAACAAGATGAAGTGAAAGCTTTTCGTCCAATGTACTCCCGTGCTTTCATTGAGTGAGTTCAGTTGCTCAAACACCTTGTAATTATTAGAGAAATTGACTAATTTTAAAACGAAACTGTTATTTACATTTCGTTAGAATATTATCAGATAGAGAGAGAGAGAGAGAGAGAGAGAGAGAGAGAGAGAGAGAGAGAGAGAGAGAGAGAGAGAGAGAGAGAGAGAGAGAGAGAGAGAGAGAGAGAGAGAGAGAGAGAGAGAGAGAGAGAGAGAGAGAGAGAGAGAGAGAGAGAGAGAGAGAGAGAGAGAGAGAGAGAGAGAGAGAGAGAGAGAGAGAGGATGAGAGAGAGAGAGAGAGAGAGAGAGAGGAGAGAAAAAAAAAAAATCTGGTGCCGGTTGTTA
>JAXIVD010008061.1:5000-18460 GCA_036785275.1 Cancer borealis | reverse complement strand
CACATATATATGTGTATATATATATATATATATATATATATATATATATATATATATATATATATATATATATATGTATATATATATATATATATATATATATATATATATATATATATATATATATATGTATATATATATATATATATATATATATATATATATATATATATATATATATATATGTATATATGTATATATATATATATATATATATATATATATATATATATATATATATATATATATATATATATATATATTTATATATATATATATATATATATATATATATATATATATATATATATATATATATGTATATATATATATATATATATATATATATATATATATATATTATATATATATATATATATATATATATATATATATATATATATATATATATATATATATATATATATATCTATATATATCTATATATATATATATATATATATATATATATATATATATATATATATATATATATACATATATATATATATATATATATATATATATATATATATATATATATATATATATATATATATATATATATATATATAATATATATATATATACAAACATATATACATACAAGTTAGGTTAGATTTTCTCTCGGATTTCTGGATATCAAATACTCTGGTAGCTAACAGAATAATGGATCTGGACAATTGTATTCTGTGCTATAGTGATACAAAACAAAACTCCTGAAAATCTGACTTTATTGCTCCGAAAAAAAATGTGTTCCTCCTATACAGGTCCATGACATTTACGTTCCTCCAGCGTTTGCTCCTGACTCCCCCATCCATCACTCGAACACATGTGAAAAAAAAAAGGACTTCACTGATAACTTCCTTTACACTGGTGGAACAGAAGCGCCGCGTTAATTGAAATCTACCAGAGCGAGGGTCAAGAATCATGTGGCGCATGCTATTCTGATTCGTAGCACCTTTTTTCAATTGTAAATGAAGATACCACGCCACTTAACCGGTATGTCTGCTTTTCCTTTTTGGCGTTACTTTGGTCATGTGACATGCAATTAAACTTTATTAGAAAATCATTGAGAAGAAAATATTGTGGTAATAGTTTTTACTTGAATTATTTTGTGTTTTGATCAATAAAATGTGTGCATGAGAGAGAGAGAGAGAGAGAGAGAGAGAGAGAGAGAGAGAGAGAGAGAGAGAGAGAGAGAGAGAGAGAGAGAGAGAGAGAGAGAGCTCATCAGCTCATCAGCCACCGCCTCATCAAGCCCAGCTACCAGCTCATCAGCCACCGCCTCACCAAGTCCAGTTACAACACCTAGCCTACCCCACTACCGGAACTAGAAGCCAGACATGCCAACCTCCGGCCTCAAGATCCTGTCAGCCAATGTCCGTGGCTTCAGGACAATATAGGGGAACTCACACACACTGCCCTCAGAAATAAAAGCAGACATCGTGGTGGCGGTGGAAACATTCTGACAGACGAGTGTGTGACGTCATGTGACAGAATACCTGGCTACTGTCACTGGGTGAGGCGGTCAAGGCGGAGGAGTCGCTGTCTGCCATCGAGAGGGCTTGACAGCTGCAGCTGCTCTCCGTCCAAGCACTGGAGAATTAGAGGCAATGTTCTTCCGCCTCCTACTCGCTGATAAGAGTGCTGTCCTGCTCTGCACCATTTATCGCCCTCCAAGGCAAGGTGGCGCCCCACTCACCTTCCTCATAGACGAGCTGGACTCCATCATGGCTGCCCACGCATGTCAGGAACATTGCAGTCGTGGGTGACATGAACCAGCACCTGATGAGCAGGGCTTTCACTGAGTTAACAGTGATCCATGGGCTCATCAACCATGTTACGTTCTCCACACATGTACGTGGTGGCTCATTGGATCCTGTTCTCACCGATCTCCTTCGTGACTCAGTACACTGCCAACAACTGAACAGGATCGGCAGTTCTGACCACAACGCAGTGTTCTCCCACTTCGGCCTCACCCAGCTAGCGAGGATTCAAGCCAGCGTACCATCTGGCTGTGGGAAAGACTGAGTGCCAGGCCTCAAGCATACCTTGGCAGCTACTGAGTGGCCAACACTATTCAGCGGCAACGTGGATGAAGATGCTGCTGCCTTCACCACTACCCTCCTCGCCGTACAGATCCAACACGTCCCCCACAGGGAGTACCGGGTCGAGCCACGAGACCCAGCCGTGGTTTGGTTACAGGTGTCGCATGGCGGCGGAGGAGAAACATAAGGCCTGGATACGTTTAAACGCCGCACCACCCAGCGAAACAAGGCCTTACATCGTGCCGCGTGCAAGAAACTGATAAAAACAGCAGCCTGGGCCAGAAAAGGTGGGAAAAAGACACCAGGAGAAAGTTGTCCTCCAACCAAACCGACCCGAGCAATGGTGGTCTTTGGCAAAGGAAAGGCAGGGCACGACCACCCAGGAAAGAATCCCTCCGCTCATGTCACAAGCTGGCGACTGGGTGGTTAAAAACAAAGAAAAAGCTGACCTCCTGGCCACCCACTTCAGTCAGAAAATGACCACTGAAGAGCCTGAGAGACAGCCACCACTCCTCCCCCGCCTGTGCCTCGCCACCCTTGACAGCCCGGTGGTAACCGAGGACACCGTGGCTCGCCTCCTTCCCACCGTCAATACTAGAAAGGCCCCTGGACCTGACGGTGTGAGTCCCTTCCTGCTGAAGCACTGTGCTGAAGAGCTTGCAGATCCCCTCACGCACATCTTCCAGCAATGCCTCCAGACTGGCACCTGGCCAGCTATGTGGAAGGAGGTCCGTGTCACTCCCGTACACAAGAAAAAAGACAAGACGGATCCGGCCAACTACCGTCCCATCTCCCTCTTGTCAGTAGTCAGCAAGATCCTTGAAAGGGTGATAGCTGAACAACTGACCCACCACTTGGAGGAGCATCACCTTATGTCCATACGGCAGTACGGCTTCAGAAAAGGTCGTTCAGCCTCAGATCTGCTTCTCCTGCTTACCAAGGCATGGCAAGATTCCCTTGACTCCAGCCGTCCCTCGCTCGTGATAGCGCTAGACATTGAAGGGGCTTTTGATGCTGTCTGGCACAAGGGCCTCCTTGCTAAACTCGAACAGCTCGGCATATCGGGGCACCTGTTGGAGCTGTTTTCGAGCTATTTGCAAGGCATGAGTCTCAGAGTGGTGGTAAACGGGAGCACGTCAGATACATACCCAGTGGAGGCTTCTGTTCCACAGGGCTCGGTACTAGGCCCTATCCTGTGGAACATCTACCTGAATGACCTCCTTCAGAGCCTCCCAGTGGTATCGGCCTATGCCGATGATTGCACCCTCTCACACTCCTTCAACAGGCACGAGGCTGCGAACGTGATAGAGACCACCAACCGCCAACTTGGTGACATCCTGGCCTGGGGTAGAAAGTGGCAAGTTAAATTTGCTGCTGAGAAGGCCCAGGCCATGGTAATATCACGTTCGAGGGAGGACCTGAAGCTGCTGAAGGGAAAACTGAGTTTCGGGGGCGACACCCTTGCAATCAAGGACTCCGTCAACATCCTAGGATTGGAGGTTGATTCAAGTCTCAGCTTTCAGTGCCACCTGGAGACTGTGGCGCACAGGGCCTCTCTGAGGGTGACACTCCTATGTCGTGTGAGACACCTGCTCGACGCTGATGGCCTCCTGAGACTGTACAAAGCTCAAGTGAGGCCAATCATGGAGTACAGTCCCCTCGCCTGGATGAGCAGCGCCCAGGGGCATCTCACGCTGCTGGACAAGTTTCAGAGGCGAGCAGAGCGCCTCATACAGCAAGTCCGTGACCAGCAGCAGTCACAATTCCACCATCAGGGGCAGCGACAGCAGCGACGGCAGCAGCAGTGGCGGCAGCAGCAGCAGCAGCAGCTACAGCAAGGATTACATCAACAACAGCAGCCACAACAGCAACACCAGCAACAGCACGACACTACCTGTCCCGCTGGCCACTTGGATAGCCTGGAGCAACGGAGAAAAGTTAGTGCCCTCACAGTGTTGCACAAGGCACAGATGCAACACACACCACACTTAACAGCCCTGAGGGTCCCATGGAGGAGATACTAGCACATCACGAGGACGGTGGTGTCAAGTGATCTCCTCCTGGATGTCCCGCGGACCCACACAGCCAGCTGTCAACGCGCCTTCACCTGGGCCACAGCAAAACTGTGGAATGCCTTCACAGTTGACGTTCCAGTCCAAGCAATGTCAACTCAACAAGTGAAGGCAGCGGCTCACTCACTCGCGGGCGAGCGAGCGAGCGAGCGAGAGAGAGAGAGAGAGAGAGAGAGAGAGAGAGAGAGAGAGAGAGAGAGAGAGAGAGAGAGAGAGAGAGAGAGAGAGAGAGAGAGAGAGAGAGAGAGAGAGAGAGGAGAGAGAGAGAGAGAAGGAGAGAGAGAGAGAGAGAGAGAGAGAGAGAGAGAGAGAGAGAGAGAGAGAGAGAGAGAGAGAGAGAAACAAACATTTGTGAGTTGGACATACGGAAAGATACCCTTGTCCTTGTCCAGACGAATCGATCAATTATGAGTGTGTGTGTGTGTGTGTGTGTGTGTGTGTGTGTGTGTGTGTGTTGTGTGTGTGTGTGTGTGCGTGTGTGTGTGTGTGTGTGTGTGTGTGTGTGTGTGTGTGTGTGTGTGTGTGTGTGTGTGTGTGTGTGTGTGTGTGTGTGTGTGTGTGTACGTGTGCGTGTGTGTGTGCTGAGTGGGGGGGCGTTGCTGTTAACTGATGGTTCACAGGCATCAAGTGTGGATTGAAAAAAAATAGTAAAAAGTATAGACAAACGATGCTTCCTGGAAAGTCTGCTGTTGCCTTTAAACATGTACGAGTATTACTTATCACTTTACACTCGTTATCGTCTCGTATTATTTCACTGAAGCGTTTTATGACCTGCAATATTAGGGTTGTACTAATAATATGTAAAATGTAAGTGTAATCTATTATTATATCATGTCATTACCGTAGAAGGTGTGTATCAAGTGATTTCTATATTTGCTTGCCAGAAGTACATGTTCCCGACCAGCTGAGTCCTGCTCGTGTGGATGGTTTCCTTTTTGAATTTTTTTAGTCTCCATGTCCCTGGCAGGTGTCCGGCGAGGTGAGTCATATATCATATTCACAACAAGTAAATTTCAATCTCTGGTAATTAGATATTGTATTGGCGCTTCAATAAATCATACACGGAACTGACATATGGGGTTCATATTTTATATTGCATCCATTACTTTGTGTGGTGTCCATCATTGTACCGGCATTGAAAATGAAGCGAAAAAAAAATAGTGTTATTTTTACTGTTTTCATTTTCATCCCTAATAAAATAGAGTGCTTCAAAACGCTCATTTGACTGCAAAAAATATCGTGTCAACAAACACTCAAAAGTTAATGCCGGAACCAATTTCGGATAATCGAATTTACTGGTCAGGTAAGATATATAAAAAAAATCACAAGCAAGTACTAGTAACTCAAAAGCCCGGACCAGGTCAGCCCCAGAGTAGACATGACTCTTCCCCTTGCTTGTTTGTTTTTACAAAGGAACGGTTTAATTTCAGGGGACATGGGTTCATAAAATATTGATGTGAAGAAACATTCATCAGAATGAAGAAACTTTCGTCTAAAGATAGAAGTGACCTTTACGGAGAAATCCATCAGTTGTTGGTGGTATCTGAGAATATTTTCAGTTTATTTTTTCACAGGAAAAAAAGTGAACAGAGAATGTAAAATAAATTTAGATAGAATAGGTACGCTAAACATAATTCTCATACCCTTCGTATTATATGAATAAAAATATATAAGTAAATTAAGATATAAGAGTGTAACGGGTAGAGTCAAAGTGTTTTGATCCTTTCATGAAAGATTTCAAGTCTTACAAGGATGAAAGAATATCAAACTCCATTGTTACATAGTTTAGCAGTGATGGAGATAAATAAGTGAAGCAAATAGTTAACTTTTGTAATTGCAAGATGAATCGGATGTGAGATTAAGAAGGTCTCGTGGATCGGGCCAGTAGTAGGAGGGAGGAAATAACTATGTTCAGAGGATAATTACCCATCAAAAACATTAATCTATAGAAACAGTAAGGAGGACCTCGGGAGGCAGATGATAATCAGTTGGAAGTGGAAGTTAGGAGACGGATAACTTTTGACTGCACAGTGTACACTTTTTTTTTTTTTGTAATCAGCAGAGCCACGCAAAGAGCCGCACTCCATGCATAAGCGAACAAGGCCCATGTGTAGAGGTCACATCTGATGAAAAACCTAATGGATTTCAACATAGAACTACAAAAATATTTTTAAATGATTCAGAGGCACTTGAAATACATAATTTCGGGAAACAGTATTTTAAAACAAGAGGAGATAAATACATTGAACGTATTGGGTGACAATGGAGGAACTTATCATTTGCAGCACTAATGATCAAGTTTTTCCTGTCCCACTCTTGAAACTATTAAACAATCTGAAGTTAGGTGTTTTTACCATCTCTCCAAAATATGAGTTTTTCCTGTGTGGTATAATTTTATGTATTGACATATTATTTTCTCTTCCAAGTTCAGCATATTTCAGTTGAGATGAATAATGTATTGACAACCAAATCACACTGTTAAACACAATATTTTTTTTATGCAAAACGCTATGCTTACGTAATCACAAATGAGAAAGAGAATTAAATACATAGAAGAGAAGAGATATAATAATTGTTGACACGGTTTCCGAGTCAATTCCTTGCTTCGTCTTATGGAACACAACGCAGGAACACAGTCATTGATATTTGTTTATGACTTCATAATCTACCATATTGTTTGTTAATTAATTCTTCAATATGATTATCAAATATTTCTGAAATTTACTAAGCCACAAGTGCCCTACTTTTCATGACATGCCAATATTAAAGCGCAGTTGATTTATATTTGATTTTTTCCCCCTCCCGTCCACTTCATGTATTGATCTCGACTAATAATCATTCAGCTATCTCGTTTATTTTAATACAGTAATTTACATTTGAACAGAAGCATCAAACGCATCTCTGAAAACACATGCAACTTCAATACGGAATTAATAATTGGCGTTAGAGGGAGTTCATATGGAAGTCAAGGCGCCAAAGTGTGACCAGCAGAGTGTTGTTGCCGCCTCTAGTCACAGTGTCGGCAGCGTAGCGCCACGTGGAGGGCTGATGGCTGGGGGAATAATCTTAAAGTGCCATGTGTGAAACAAACCCCTTCGTCTGGGTCAATCTTGTTGTTCAGGCGTGTCACAGCGGCATCCATGGCTGCATTGTGGGTCCCGTAATCAAGATTCTCTCTCCCTCAAACATCAGTGTAAAAAAACGTAATCATGTGCAGATACGTAACTATTATTCTATCTTGTTATAGGTATCAGTGTAATTAAGTTCTGAACATTATGTGATAGTATAAAGTTGTAAAGTTTTATCAGCAATGTGGACAGGTCGGTGACACATTTATTTTTTGTTGCATTAAATAACGTAGAAATTTAGTTCAACCCAAGAGTTCTGCCCAAATATTCCTCCACTGGCCTTGGGATTAGAATGATTATCATTCTCTTTTTCCCTGATGAAAATCAAGGATGTTATATAAACATACCAACGTATAAAGAAACATTGAGTTGAAAAAAAGATGGACTATTTTGAAAGAATCTAAGCAAAATTTTAACTTTTTCCATAATTTTCAGTCGCAATGCAAATAGGATAGTTTATTTATCTATTTATTTTCTATTTTTATTTTTGTGGGTATAGTCAATGATGATGTCATTGGCACACAGACAGACAGACACGTGGACAACTTGTCCCTGTGTGCCAAGATACCCTGGGAAGTGGTCTCGTCGTTCCCTCACGGAGGCTTCACGACGCACAGGTGATGCTTGAACCTCACCTTTCCCATCCTACCTGTTGATTATGGTTTTTACACCTTAAATCGTGTTTTTTTTATTCTTTTTTATTTTCCATTTATGTTTTGTGTTTTCCTTTTTTTCTTTGTTTGTATGTCTATTTGTGTCTTATTATTTGGTATTTCTTTGTTTCTCGCTCTCTGTGTTTCTCTTATTTCCATCTTTTAATACTTCCCTTAATTGTTTTACATATGTTTGTCTGTTGGTCCTACTGTTTATTTATTGGTTTGTCTGTCTGTCTGTTTATTTTTGTTCTTCCGTCAGTGTGTATATGTAACTAATCTCTCTCTCTCTCTCTCTCTCTCTCTCTCTCTCTCTCTCTCTCTCTCTCTCTCTCTCTCTCTCTCTCTCTCTCTCTCTCTCTCTCTCTCTCTCTCTCTCTCTCTCTCTCTCTCATAAAACGTTTCCTCGTAGCCTTAATTAGGACCGATAGTTTTATTTGACATCCTCCCCGCCAGGAGGTGTTTACGTCATCTTTGTAAGGCATTATGTAAATTTGCAAGTGTCATCACCATTAAGCAGCTTCACAAATTTCGCTCATTTTCGCACGACTCAGAGAAGCGCTAATGAATATGCAGCTGCCTAACGCTGATCAGGTAGAAGCTTCGTGACTCAACACAAACAAACGAGTATTTTAGAGTCAACATGAAAGCGACTCACTCGAGCAGAAGGGAGCAAACGGGTGATCCACTTTCTTATGGATTTAAGTAAAAGTAGTTATAGTATCTTTAAATATCAGTTAAAGACGAGTACCAAAGATAGATAGATGTGTGATTTTGCAGATAATGAAAAACGGATCAATGAAATCAGACGAGCAGTATGAAATATAAGTAATGTTAATGATACATTAGGTAAGTGTTGTTACGTATCTTCATATGCCATTTATTGTCTATGAATATTATGTTTGTGAAGTATTTTGTAAAACGTATGCTGCAAGATATACAAAACGAGGAACATTTATTATGTAAAAGCTCAAATTTGATATAATTAAACTCAATTTGATATGATTTGATGCCCGTTCCTTGAAACTTTAAGAGAGTGAACATGACATTTCCATTTGATCACGTTCTGTTCACTCTTGCATACTCCGTTCCACTCAACCTATTATCCCTTCTCTCTCAGGTTTCCCAACAATCTGTCATCCCATCATTGGGTGTCTTCCTTTCATATTCACTGCATCTACACCACATTTGTACTCGTATATCCTCTGTGTTATCTTACTTTCTCTCATTCTCTGCACATGATCAAACTATCTCGAGGTATTCCATTTAACCTCTACCAATCCATAGTTAATTCCTTCAACTCTGACATAGATATCAAACCTTGCATTTTGTGCTCGTATTGCTTTTAACATCCATCCCATTCTCTCCACAAACATCTATTGAATACTTTATATCATCTGCCTGAATTATAAATCTTTGACCTTCATTCAACTTTCATCCCGCCATGGAATAACTCAGTGTTGGTATTACATGTATTGTACTATCACGCAGGGCCTGTTATATCTGCGTACTCATTATGAAACCATCGCATGACCCAAGGATTCTAACACTTTCCTCTCTTGTAATGCTTTATCTCCTATTTGTTTCTCCATACTTTCATATTTACATACAACCAAACCAAAGTATAAACAAATCTACCCCCTTTATTTATTCATTCAATATAGTTTCACATCATTTATCGTATTATGCTCTCATCTTATATGGGTTTTTACAAGTAAATTAAATAACATCACGCTTTTTCTTCTCGAATACGTTCACCATACTTTTTGTTTTACATTTAGTTTAAGCTACCGTCTCTACAAAGAATATTAAACTTATTTTTAATGATCTATGTTGATCCCTTTTGTTTTCTGCGATCAGCAGAATGTTATTTGCAAACAACATCGTAGTTAGCTTCAATCTAGCATCGTGTGTACATCTACTTGAGCATTACCAACCATTGTTCTCACTTCTCACAATTGATTCATATAAAAAAAAAAAAATTAGACAGGCTGACACAACACATCCATGTCGCAATCATTCACCTATTCTGAAGTTTTAACATTCTTCCTATTTGCTTATTAAGTGAAGATTCTTGAACACAAATCACTCATTGAGGTAAAAGTAAATATGGGATTGAAAGCCTCAGCGCCTGTTTATTTACGGCTTTTTGCAGGTAGGTTGTAATAAAACATGACAATATTGCCATGTAATTCCAGACTGCTTACCGAAGCAGTCCTCTGGCGTGTGTTCATTACTTACGCTTCTTACGTAAGACTAGATTACATCTTGCTCGCCTAATGCGCTGTTAAGGAGGCATCGCTCTACTATACCGTAGGGACTTTGCTTGTCGGAATTGCCGAAGATTGTTCCTTCTAAGAATGATGACATCACTGAATTGATCGACATTAATAATATGTACACTAGAAATACGTTAAGTAGGTGTGATTTTGAAGTCAAAGTTTCTTAATTAGTGCATATTTATAACCCTCAAGAAACATTTGATTTAACTTTTTATTACTTTTCTAAACAATGATAGATTTACCAACATGTACTCGTGAGAGGGAGCTGCTGAGTCTGGAAAACCTAATTTAACTCTCAAGGTAGACGACTGTTTACCGGTTGAGCAATATTAATCACAAAGGTTTAAGTAGATAGTAATCGGCCTTGCCTGTCCCGCCACTAGATGGAATGATGTTAAGGATTTGATGCATCGCATCTACTTATCTCTATCAGCTGCCTGACTATTCCGGGTTACTGCAGCAAAACATCCCATCTAATATCTCTATCTAATTACGTCTGCCCAGTCTTTTTTTTTTATTATCCTTGGGTTGCCATTAATAGTCCATCTATTATCTCTTGGACATGACGTGTCTTGTCCATGTTTACATTTTCCTTTTAATTGTGGTCAACGTGTTGTAAACTTTGGTCTGCTTTTTAATCCATGATGTTTTTGTTCTATCATACCAAACATTATTCTATCCATTCTCGTTTAGAAACTTTGAAATTTTCGTTCTACGGCTTTCGTAAGACTCCAGATTCTGTATCATATGGTAAAACTGGGAGAATATACAGATTATATATTTTTCTCTTCAGTGATAATGCTAATGTACTGGTATTTTATCACTGATCTTATGTAGCTTTATAACAGCATAGCTTTCCTTATCTAATACAAGATATTCTAATACCTTCACATATATTTCCTCTATCCCTTGTCTAGTGAGAGCTATCATAGCTGCTGAGTTTTCCACTGAGTCAAAGGCTGTTTCATAGTGTATAAAAGCCATGCATAACGGCTTAATGTATTCTGCATATTTTTCAACTACATTATTAATGACGTGGATGTTGCCAGTTGTTGAATGATCACTCCAGAAACCCACCTAACCTCTTGTTTGATTGAAGTCTAGCGTTGCATTAATCCTAATTGTGAAATATTTAATAAAAAGTTTGTATACTATAAACATTAAACTTATTGGACGATAGTTTATTGGTCTGTCAGGTGTCCTTTCTTGTGAGTACATTTTGTTATAGCATTTTTCCAAATACAGAACAGGTTTGGAAGCATTTGGTAGACAAGCATTGCGATGTTATCTAGTAGGAAATTGCTTTCATCTTTGATTAAGTCAATCTGCACCTCCTGTCTTGCTCCTGCTCATTCCTTTCAGAGGCTTTTTTAATATTGCACTTGTGTTTTCGCAAGATACGTCAATGTGCATCGTTTCCATGCTGGAGTCTTCGGTTTTCGTATCATTACTACCATACAATTTCCAATATAAATCCTGTGCTACCTTGATCGTCTCATCTCTGTTATTTTTAGTGTGACATTTTTCTTCTTTTAAAGCATGCAGCTGCTTTCTACCGATGTTCTGCTATCAATGCGTTCTTGCTCATACTTTTACGAAAACTTTGTTTGGAGTTTCTTCATACTTGTCTTGTACCTTCACATATCATTAGCTTTTTTTTCTCATCTTTATAATTTTGAGATAGTTCGACAGCCCTTATTTCTTCTTGTATTGTTTTTGTTATTATTCTGCCACGTTTTCTTACGAGGTTTCTTGTGGCTTTTGGGAGTTTTCTGCTGTTATTTTTGGGTGTCTTCCCATCTACTTCCAGTGTTGATTCTCAGGGGAGACGGTGGTGCAGTGGTTAGCGTTCTGCCGTGGGAGCTTAGGATCCCGGGTTCGAATCCTCGATATCCGCTGACTACTTTTCAATATTTGATATCATCGCCGAGTGGCCAAAGACTACCCAAATTGCTGCCATACTGTCTTCAAATGAGACTTACAACGTTAATATGCATCTGAGGCTGTAGCAGTAATAAGCCTCACACGTTCTCAACATATTCAAGAGAGAACGTAAACATTCAAGGCGTCACTGTCCATCTGTGCCTCTATAAGCCTACTGGCGCCAATGGTTAGTGATATAGAAGAAAACAAAGATTATCACTTAAACCCTCTGTTTCTTTTCATGTATTAATTGTGAGTAATTGTTTTGAATTTTAATTGCAAATCTGACTTTTTTTTTACTGTTGTTATATTTGGCCTCTTCATTCTGAGTAACTTTTTTGTTTCACTCCTTAAGTCTAGCGTTACTTTGCATCTCACTATCTTGTGTTCACTCCACTTTAATTTATTTAATGTTGCTACATTCTTTATTGCGTTAATTTTGAGGTCAATTTCATTCTTAGTTTCACTGTTCTTGTGTTTCAATATTCACTTGTTGTTTCCGTTACGATCGAAGGATGTGTTTATATATTCAAAACTATTCATCTCTGCAAACCATACCAGCATGTCACATCTACCGCTTCGAGTATTTATTCTGAGGTTTCCTAATCCTGTCATTACTACACACTTGTCCCAACCTTTCCAGTTAAGTCACCGATTGTGAAGGTATACTGAGTTTTGTGCTATTCTAAATCTGCTTCTATATCTCCATAGATTTATTTCCCTTCGTCATCGTAGACTGATGGTATTTAAACATATATGATTTTCATTTTATGTATGCTATTAAGTTTGATTATTAAGCCTGAAACTGGCTCACTTAAACTATAGAAATATTCAATATATCCTATATTTTTATTTGTTTACAAAATAACCTACTTTGTTTTCTTTCTTATTTATTTGTCATCTGTAACAAATATTGTGACTATTCTTCCGTTTTGTGAATTATTCTCCAGTATTTCGAACCTTGCTTATATTGCGTTAGACTTCTTTTAGTTCTTCGAATAACACTTCAGGATTATCTTTGCTAGCGTATCCTAACATTATAAGTGTCAATGTCAAAGTTCCAAAAGCATGGATGTAGTGTTCATATTAGGGCAAGGCTATGACAATACCACGCCACGCTAGCTTAGGGCGTCTTGGCGGGGAACAATTTTAGTTTAATTAATGCCTAATTTAGCTGTAACACTCTAGTTTACCTTCACTGATCATTGAAATGTTTAGACTTTTCACTACGTCAAAACATACGGATTCACCCACATACACACACACACACACACACACACACACACACACACACACACACACACACACACACACACACACACACACACACACACACACACACACACACTCT